>JBBPFJ010000198.1:0-44849 GCA_037975025.1 Excoecaria agallocha
ATATATATATATGTATATATATGTATGCATTAATTAGGTCTTTAATTAATCCATTTAGTCCAACAATTTTATTGCGAATCAATAGCCCTCACTATTTAATCTAAGAAAACCTGATGGTATTCTTAGTGGGCCAATATCCAATCCTTGATAAGAAATTTGACCTTAACTATGGTCAACAAATCAAACTTCATATCATTGAAAGGTAGGTATTTTTATATCAATTGTGTCTCTACACTATTGGATCATTAGGTTATCAACTCTTGATACATGCATATCATATATGCATTCCCTAATCTTGCCTCTAGAACCATTAGCCTTGACTATGGTCAAAAACCTAATGGGCTAGTTAAGATGACCCATTTAATTAGATTTCTAACATATTCGATATTATGTGAGCTTGACTGTGGTCAACAACCCACTCTATAAAGAACTCTGGTTCTCCTGCAAATTAATGGAAGGCTTATATACCTTAGTATTAGTTTGAGTAATTTTAGTTAATTAAGTCTCATCATACATGGTTGGCATACATTGGTATGCTTCTTATATCTATCTCATAAATATAAGTATACAAATATGGTATAGTTATGGACTTTACTACATTGATTTCCCCGAGCCAAAAGGGAAATCAAAAGGTCAAACCTAGGTAATATGCATTATTCAAATAAGTAAAAATAATTACATTATCTTCAAACTTGTTGGATCTCCATCCGGCCCATCTTACTCCTTGATAGTGGTCTCCATTTCTATCTCTAATTCTAATCTAAGTAATCTAATTACATATTACAATTTGAAAAGAAATACATACCAAAAACAAGTGGCCGGGACATGAAAGTCCTCATTGGACCGAAACATGCATTATGCTCAATCACATTGGGCCTTATCCATAACTATCCATCATGTCAATCATACACCCTTATATGCATTTCTAATGCATAAACTAAAACATATCATGGATTACTAACTTTGTTTCAACTCTTGAAACTTACTTTTGAGTTATTTTGATAATGTGATCAAATTAGGAAACTTTTTCCATTTTGAAAACTTTCAATTTAGGAAACCTTTTTGGATACATGTGTTATTGCCTTAATTATCAATCCAATTGATTATTAATTAATTAATTATTAATTAATTATTTAATTAATCAATCATATTAAATAATTAAAGAATCAATTTTGGGTTTAAAATAATGGGTAGGCTGAAACCCACACATTAAACCCTAAAGTGTGTTGACACACAAACTAGTTTTGTGTCTATTGGACCATTTGGGCCTTTTAGAATGAGCCAAGCCCACTCCAGCCCTTAAAACCTATTAATAAACTTAATTGTAGTTTATAATGTTTAATTTAAATCAGCTCCTTAGGCCCACCAAGTCATTCACTAATTTAAATCAAGTCTGCATTAAGTGGTTTTAATGAATTAAAATTAATCCAATTAATTTAAGGTCCATTTTAATTAATCCAATTAATTAAAAAAATATTAATATATCAGATATATCATATGTAGAAGATTAAAAATCTTTCTAAACAAGAACACACCAAGAACACCAATTTATCGAACTTTTCGATTAAACTAGTTTTCATGCAAAACTTGTTCGATTTTAATTTCGTTTGATATTATGGATTAATATCAGATATTAAACACATAAACTATCATCAAAATGATCTTAGAGTGGATCAATAAAAATTTAATTTAGAACAGCCCCTAAAACTTTTATTGAAAAATAAAATCCTACACGCCATTCACAATGATTCTTTTTCTCAAAAGAATCGTTTTTATTTTTCGTTTTATATATTTGATCACATACATCAAAAATCAATATTTCTCATTCATGAACAATCAAATATGATATTTTAAAGTTCATGAAATAAATAACTCAAAAATAAAAACTATTCCGCAAAAATATAGAATTGTAGATTCATGGCAAAACCGAGGCTCTGATACCATGTTGGGAATTATCGGATACATGCATCTCATACATAAGCGAAATATAAAAATTTTAACCAATAGATCTGATCTTTACATTAATTTATAATATACATATTAATGAGAATAAGAAAAATCACCTTTGAATTTTGTTGAACAATTGATTTTTCTTCTCACCGGATTATTGCAAACAAAAGTGTCCAAAATTGAACACCTCCAATTAGTAATCCACACTAGAGAAGGATTGAATGAGCCAACAATGGAGGAACACAATGGCTGGCCGAAATCCCTGATGCTAGCAAGGGAGTGGCGGCTAGGGTTGAGAGAGTGAGAATTTCTTTTCTCTTAATTGTTCACTTAACCCAAAAATCTCTATCACTTGGATTTTTATAGTTAGGTTAAAAATTCAACTTTATAATGGGATTCGGCTCTTTAAAATTGGTGGAAAAATATTAACTGGGCTTCTGAAATTATTAATAATTTATTTGGGTTTAATTAAATCCAATTTAAATTCTTTCATAAAAAACTATACACAAAACCCACAAACTAGGCCCTTCATGCATACACTTGGATTTAATCACCCAAATGAATTTCAAATCCATTCAAATTAAATATGTAGGCTCCATAACACTTATAAAATATATTTAATTTATTTTGATCCAAGAATTAGGCCTCCAAGGCCTTCTATTTGAAGTTGGCATGAAACCTTTCCTCTGGAGGGCTTTTGCGCCAAACTCAATTTTTTGGGCCTCCATTATTTTCTCCAATGGATCTATTAATTATTATATTAGCCCTATAATACTTATAGTCTAATAATAATTAATTATGAAATACAATATTTCAATTAGGTCCATTTTACATAACATTTCTAAAAAGTTCTGCGAACAATTTTACTTGATCATAATTAATTAAACTTTTTAATTAATTATTCTCTTATTCACTTCTCTATTCCCATAATAATATCAAATATTATTATCCTTGTCATTTTACCATTTTATGCTTTTCTCTATATGTGTGTAACCTATTGGGTTCCTATCCATATTGGCAGTATAATATGTAATTGTGAGTTCTATTCAAAACTCACATGATTTAAACTTCTTTAAATCATTTTATCAATCCCTATTGATATTTATGATACACTATTATACAAGTCATGATTGGCCTCTAGCTAGGCATAATGACTGCCCAAATGTCAGAAAAGTCTAGTGGTTTGACTATACCCTTCCATAGAAACAGTTACCGTGCAATTACTCCTTTCACCACTCTTATCTCAATTAGATTCTGAGTATGGATTTCTGTCAACTCATATAAATATAATTATGTATGTTCTATTAATTTAACCATTGTTCCCAAAATGCCCTTCATGGATCCCTATCCATCTTGGCATATCACTCTAGCTAGAGATTCTCTGAACAAAGCAATTATAGAATCATGCGAGATAACTTCCCTTAATAAATTTGGGATGATGAATCCTTTGTTAATAACTCAACTATCTTCAAGTAGGTCATGATATACCCAACCTCATAACTATGTTCACCCCCAGTTGGAAGTAATCATTTATGGAGTCAAAGTATACCACTTGCTACTTAAGATAACTTTGGTGATCTCAAGTCTAAGGATACTTGCACAACCGCTATGAAGAGATTTCTCACTGACATAGATTTAATATCCATGTGAGGATTCTCTTTGCAGGTCTCAAATGAACTTGTTCTTCTAACAAGCATCCATATGTTAGCTTTGATTATCTTCCATAATCATGGTTATAAGAACCACTGCTTGAACCATTCAAGAAGCATAACATATGCTAGTCTGTCCAAATTAACAATGTCCTATCTTGTTAATTCTATGACTAGGGATATTTAGATATTAATACATTTGCATGCAATAGACATGTCATATTATGAACACTTTCATGATTTCCTTTGCACTGTGTTTATAATATCAAGGACTTCATTTATTAATTTAAGATTTATAAACTCATGCATTTAAACATAGCATTAATAAATGAATGATACCTTTTATTAAGAATATGAATTCATACATATGAAATACATTCCTATTACATGGGCTCTAGGGCATACTCTCTAAAAATTTTCCTTTCTTTTTATTTGTGATTTGAGTCACTAGGCATGACTTAAGGTCGTGACTCACCAGCGAGTCATGGTGAGTCACGACCCTTAGCCCATGACTCACCTATTTTCCATTCAAAATGGTTTTTTAGACTCTTCTTAAGGGCCCACCTCTAGTCACACCCTTGACTCACCAGTCCAGACCGTAAATGGGTATTTTTCATCCAGAATTGCAAATTGTCCTTGCGAAACAAGGGATTATTTTCAAGATAAAATTCTTTTGCTTTTTTAATTCTAATCCAAAGAATTTAAAGGTAATCATTTTCTTTAAATGATAAATAACCAATTTTTAAGAAAAATAACAAAAAACCTAGAAAGATAAAGCAAGAGAAAAAGCTCTATTTTTTTCATTTGGTTTTAAGAATGAAGGAAGCAAGAAGGAGGAGGAGTTGAGGTGCTCTCACTGAACTGTTGAAGTAGCAATACTGAAGGTAATGTAAGAGGCAACTTCTAGCTCCTGTGTAGATCTAAAACTTTCATTCTTGTAAATATTGGTTTTGAGTTTTTTTTGTATATCCTTCATGCTCTATTTTTTGGTTTTTCTCTTTTTTTCTTGGTATTTTTGTGTAAATGATGTTTTGAGAGCTTGAGTGTGTGTAATATTAAGTTTCATGCATGAATGTCTTGTTTATACATGAGTTTGAATGATTTTGGTGCTTGTTGATGTTGTTTTTCTCTCTCTAGAGCTCGTTTCTCTCACATGATAATTTTGTGTAAATATTGCTTTTTAGTAGTTTTATTGGTTGTCTTAAGCATTTAACTTGATTTTAAGGGGTTTAGGAGCGTTTCCATGTATATTTGGGCCTTAGAAAGCAATTTTGAAGCTTTAAAAATGGTTATGGCATCGTTCCAGTAGCTACTGGGTTGTCCAAAAGTGACTCATGGCCTTGAGTCGTGAGTCAGTCATGGTCTTGGACCATGTCTCCCTTCTGACTCGCCGTGACACGCTTTAGGGTGGCCAGTGACTCGCTCCTTTAGGCCGTGAATCACCCTTTTGCTTTCTAAGTGAGTCCGTGACTCACTCTTTGGCCTTTCCAGTGGTTTTCTGTATGTTTTTCCCTCTTTTTTCCTTTTTTTTTTCACTTATTTCCTTAATTGTTTTCCTTCTAGCTCTCATTTCTTATTTATTCTACATTTCATTTTGTTTGTTCTTTTTATTTAATTTTTGCTATTTTGATTAAAAATTTTCTCTTCAAGATTTAAATGTTTTTTTATTTAACTAATCCTTGTTTTTTAATTCCTTATTTTTTCCTTGGAGAAATTACATAATAATCCTGCATGGAGGAGTTTGAGAATTGGAGATCGGGGCTATCCGATTCAATATCATTTTTTTTGGCCTTATTTATTTATTTTGTGTTTAGTTTTTATTGTTTTTGCATAATAATTTGTAAGAGCTAGTAAAAAAGATATTTTTTGGCACGATAATTAGGAAATTTCATATTAAATATTTTCTACATACTAATCACATTTTTTTTCAATAAAATGGATCAATGTCCACTTTCCAATCCCGAAAATCACACCAGAATATTTATGAAAGAACCAATGTTCCCAAGTTAATTAATTGCCCTGTTTATGTATGCCTTTAGCATTAGTGTTTTTGTTGCAAGTAATTTTTTGCATGAGTAATCTAAAAGCTCATCAAATGACTGTATACCAATTTGAGTGAAATTTTACTATAATAAAAGGATCAATTTCTCGATTTTTGCTCATCAAAATAAAATGTATATTAAGGTTTTATTTCTTGAATACAAAAATAACTTTTTTTACTTTAAAATTATTTAAACATGATTCTCTTGTAAATTGATCACTAATAATAAATAGAAATAAAATCCTATCTATTACAAAGCGACCGACCTTCATGAATTAAATGAACCTTGATTCAGTCTCGAATCCTAAAAATGGGTTATCGAGGTTATACCGAACACTTATGGGGTTCGGCGAGCGTCACACCATGTAGGTCCGTAATTCAAAAATTAAACTTTATTTTTAACTGATTTAACCATTTAAATTTATCAAGTACAATTCTAGTTATGAAAACGTTAATAAATACCTAAATTAGATTTTGATTACTTCCATGGATTTTCTGCATTTTCCTTAATTAGTTTAGGTTTTGGTTTCTTCTTCTCTATTCAAACTTGTGTTCTTTCAGTACCTGAAACATTCATCCCCTCGTTCCACACCGAGATGAAAAAGAGTTACTTGAACATGCTGCTACAAAATATTTTAATCAAATAACAAGAATAACTATAAAATAGCTTGCATTTATATTTATGTAATTTGCATTGAATTTTATTGAATATGTATAAATTAGAATTGAGATTAGGGCAATTGTTATTTTTGAGGAAAAAAACAATAGTAAAAGCTCGCTTTAAACAAGATAACGTGGTGATTTGGCAGTTGTAGATGAATAAGAGATACATGAACAGGATACTATACAATATTCTTGAAATGTAATTATTTTTGGGAATGTAAATGGTATTTAATTAGTCGCAAACTTTGTCTTGATGTAAATGAAGTATAATATAAAGCCATGTACCTGTAATGGATCATTATGCGTCATAGTATTTAACAAGTGTTGTCAAATGTTGTAAGACGTTCATCATTTTGTTAAGTCTGTCTGTTTACCATGCTGCAGGAATATGATGCTAAGTGGAATATGTGTTGTGTAACCATCTCAATGATTGGATATATACATTAATGTATAGGTTTAGGTTAATTATTATAAAAATAATTAAAATTTTCACATAATTCTAAACAAGCAAAATACTTCAAATATTAATTTTCATCCAGATTATCACTATAATCTCCATTCAATCTCAAACTTGTAGCAAACATAATCTTGTTGCAAAACCAAATGTAAAATCATACGATTTAATCATGCATGCATCCTAAATCATGTATGTATCCCATCTCTATCCGTATCATCAATTAGGTACCTAATATGGCCATAATAAAAAATAAAATTCAACGTAAAATAATAATAATAATAATAATAACAACAACAACAATAATAATAATAATAATAATAATAATAATAATAATAATTCAAAGATTGAATGTAAAAAAAAAAAATTGGTAAATACCTAAAGATAGATTTTGCCTAGTTAAAAAGCACAGATCAAGTTTGAAGTTAAACTTCCTCACGCAAGTCAAAATACCCCGCCAGTTTTTGGGTTATCAGAGAAAGGCCGTTATGGTCACTTGGGTCCTAATAAAGAACCAAGTCCGTTATAAACAATTCTGCTAAATCAATCAATGGACGAACTGAACAATCTGAAAAAATAAAAATTTAAAAAAAAAAAAAAAGGAAGAGAGGAGTTCACTGAACATGAGAATGTCATATTACGATTTCGTAGCCTCTGATAACTTTCAGAGTTAAAAATAGATATTTCATAGACCAACAGGAGTTTTCCGGATTTGCGTCTTAATTCAAAACAGCAGCAGAAAACGTCATTGAGTCCTCTAATTATTTCCCCAACCCAGTATGCAGGCCAATTGGCTGCCAAGTCGAATGCCATCAACCCATGGCATACTTCTGCGTCCAGCTGCGAGCAGTGGCCTCATACTTGGCCCTGTCAGTCTTGTACATGTGAGCGATCTCGGGAACAAGAGGATCATCAGGATTTGGGTCAGTCAATAGAGAGCATATTGACAATAGAACCTACTGGAACAAAAACACAGTTACTATGTAATATTCTACTGGTGCAAAATGCTCCAGCTTCTTTAAAAGAACGTTGCAAACTGACGTTCAAAATTTCACACCGTCCAAATATCTTGCACTTTTAAAAAGAATCTAGCACACACGTGCAAGCACGTCCGCACACCTAGGTAGAGAGTTCTGACCGATTAGGTAAAGTAAGAAAGGAAACTCATTTTAACACAAGAAGTTATTTCAGTTTAAGCTTTAGCAGTTCAAAATGACTTTCTAACAAAATTCAAGAAAGCCTAAAGTTCTTTCCTATATTTGCTATTTTCCATTTTTTGACTTATTAGATGTATCATTTAAAATATAATATAATGGTCAAAAACTAGAAAGCACCGTAAACTAAGGAAAACCATAGCTTTGGCCCAAAATTCTCCCTCCGGGCACGTAAATCAATGAAAGATTTGAAGCTTATCAAACATATAAATAACCTATTCAATCTGTGGTAAATCTTGTCCTAAATGATTCGTAAATCTTTGTCACACATCACCATGTCCTGAATGATAGTCGGTCTATTGTCAATCATCAATTACTCAAATGCGCTCTGGTATGTTCAATAAGCCTTACAAAAATACAACCTCTTCTACTTAAGTGTTTTTTCAGTTTGTACGCTATGCCACAGAGGCACGCACATATTTGACTACATATGAGTGTACATTGAAGGATCAGTTAATCAATAACACCAGGGAATCAATTCATTGACAGCGACACTTTCAGCCACTGTTTGGTTCAATTTCACAATAGAATTCATTTCATTTGCTAATTAATTCCATGGTAGAATTCATTTGTAAATTAATTCCCTTATTTGGTAGCATGCTCAATAATTATAAAATTCATTTCTAATGAGATGAATTTTCTGTTTGGTATAAATAGAGATTCAATTCAAAATACCATTTTCTCTCAAACTAACACTATCTTCATTGCATTTATCTCTTTTTCTGTCTTAATTCTTTAATTATATGCGTGATCTCAAATCAGCTGTGATGCCAAACTTCCAATAGTTTGCACAGAGTAAAAGAGAAAACTAGTTCTCCAACAATGCAAGAATCGCATCTGCCACTTTCAGGACCACAAAGCTAGTACTTATGCAAGTGAGAGCATCACATATAGGCTTTCAATACCCAGGCAATCTTCTTGCGGTAGCCTAGTCCTTTAAATTCTAGGGACTTCCTTACAGGATTAAGCTAGATGAAAATAATTAATTCAAACTAAAATCTAACTAAATTTTCTTGTTAACAAAGAGAATGATCTCTCTCGTCTTTTTTGGTCAAACAGAGAGAATGATCACCAAATATATACACATAAAATTGAGTGAAGTTAGCTTTGCTACTATTAGATCACCATAAAAATGCACATTATAGAATGATTTCGAAGCAGCTTCTGCTTGAACAGAATTTACTTGTTATGTATAAAATACTGCAAGCCAAGCTAGCTTTCTAAAATTAATATAAGATTAATTATTAATGAATATCTAACAACGACAGAGGAAAAGACAGGAGCAAATCAAACCTTGGAGATGGTTAGCGCAGGGCTCCATTGTTCCTTAAGAATATCCAGACATATGCTTCCATTGCTATTGATGTTGGGATGGAAGACTTTTGTCCTAAATGCAACCTGCAATACATACTCTCCCATCATCACAATCATAATTCCACAATGTTAAAGAGAAAAATATGGATAGTAAAATTCAACATATTGTTTGACATGAGCACTGACTAAGAAAATTAATCTTGAATATTGATAACACAACGCCCAAATTTGACAAAGTACAACAGAGAAGTAAAAAACAGGTCCTTGAAGGGAGAAAACACATGAAACTGAATGTTGTAAAATAGAATTAATACGGATCCCTAAGAGCAACTTGTGTTATTAAAACAAAGAAATAAAATTAAGCCACAGTAAGCAAATATAAAATAAGAAAAGAGAATAATACCTTGGGAGGCTTAAAGGGATAATCAGGAGGGAAATGAATAGAAACTAAAAAGACACCTCCTGCATAAGGGCTATCAGAAGGACCCATAATCGTTGCTTGCCAATGGAACATGTCTTCAGCAACAGGACCTGATCCATAAAAAACATGAAGAAATCGAAGAATTAAACAGCATGTGAGTGAATTTTTTTCGATTTCAAAAACAAATATGATAGCTAAAGATCGACGATTGCGAAGTGGAAAAGAGAATACCAGCACTGCAGGATGTAGGAGGATCTTTCTGCAAGTCCTTGAGCTCTTTGAGAATGCGCTTTGATGCCATGAAATCAAAATTGACGAAATAAACCCTGGAAAACCCCAAATCAAGCCATCAACAACTGAAGGAGATGAATAACTGAAAAATTAAGGAACCTAAGAAGTAACTAACCAAATAACCAAAAGTTTACAGCAAGAAGTGGATTCTATGCAACGGATGCAGCAGATTTAAAAAGCCGCTAGGCCGAAGAGAGAGAAATAAAGAAAGGTGTGCTTAAGCTTCTAGAATTTTCTGTTTCTCACTCCAGTTCAGCGTAAGCCGCGACCACCTTCTAATTTTGTTCTTTCGATACATTAAACAAATAAATAATAAAATAAAATAAATCATAGGGAGGAACTTTTCAAATGTATGGACCGAAACTAAAAGTAGTTTGACCACTGTATTAATTAAAACTTCATGTTTCGAATTTTAGAATTAAAATAGAAAGTTAGAAACCATATTTATGCATAAAGATTTGAATTATTTTGGTTTCAAAGGATTTGATTAGGTCTCAGTTCAGTTTCAATTTAAAACTGAAGCTTTTTTGTTAGATTTAAAAATTATTTTAATTAACGAGTAGATACATTTTTTATAAATTGTTTTGGAGTGTCGTAATGCTTGATGTATAAAATTTAAATTGTTATGGTATAACTAGTAACTTGTATATGAAATCACAAAAACCACAAATATATATTTATAAAAGAAATAATATACATATATATGATTTGGAATTGAAATTAATTGTTTGATTTTCGGTTCAATTTTGGCTTTGGTTTTTGAAATGTGTAACCGTAATATAACATTTTTTCATAATTTTATTTACAATCTAAAACCTTAAACCATAGACCGTAATTTGAATTTAATTTTAATTGATTTTATTTCGACTAACTTCCAATTTGAAAGTTAACTACAATTAGCCCTATTCTTAGCCGTATGCTTGGTTAATAATTTAATACTTCAAAAAATTATTACTTTTATACTCATTTTAAGTGTGGCTTAAAATGGTAAAATTTATCAATTTTTGGCCTTGACACAAAACCATTTGAAAAAAAATTGATCTTAATCAAAATACAATCCGAGAAAAAATGCATATAATCCGATCTAAAATCCGGCCCTAAAAGTTAAGGATCAAATTCAATCTGAGCAATAACTCGAATAGATCGACTTGAAACTGATTTTTTTATAAATTTAATTTTTAATTTTTCAATTCCAGTGATTAATCAAACTTTTTTTTTTGTTTTATTGAAAACTCAAATTTTATTTATGTTAGATCATTTTGCTTATATATATAAATAATTTACTACTATAAATTATACGATCTTCTATTTTCATTTTTCACTTACTTCAAAACTAAATTAATTAAGTTTTTGTAAAATAATGTTGTTCTGGTATGTGTGTGTATATATATGCACACAAACATAAATGCATGTATCATGCACATATACATACATGCATGTAGGTGAGTATACATACGTACGTGTGTGTGTATATATATATATATATATATATATATATATATATATATATATATATATATATATATATTGTTTTATTTATTTGAATAAATTAGTAATATAAAATAATATTATAATTAAGTTTCTTTTATATAATATATATCCCATAATATAATTTTAAGTATTTTTTTTTTTAAATTTGCAAATATTATTATTAAAATTAAAAAGCATTTGAAATATATTGATATTTTTTAAAAAAATAAATATGAAATTGAAAGTTGAATTGATAATTTAAGGCAAAATGCACCTTATATTTTTTAAACTATTAATTTTTTTTTGCATTGAATTTCTAAAATTCAAAAAGTGTACATTAGATTCTTAAACTGTATGATTTATGCACATTAAATAAAAAATAAACGAAACTTACGAGTGTAAAGTACATACATAGTTAAAACTGCATATGGTTAACTTAACCTACGATTGGAGCTCACATATGAATAAAGCAAATATTTTCTTATGACACGTCAAATTAATGAAAATAGAAAAAAAAAATGAAAAAAGCAAAAAGATATTCATTTTTCTCTTAACTCAAAGGGTATGCTTGAAACAAAAGAATTAAAATTGTAAAATTTATTTAAAAATAAATTCCACATGAAATTCATTTGTAAATAAATTCTTATTTTTGGAATAAAATAATCAATGTATATAATTGAAAATAAATTATTTAATTTTATACTAGAAATAAATGAATAAAAAAATTCATTTCTAATTTATTTTCTTAAATATCCTCAATATCAATTTAATACATATAAAAAAATAATATATGATTCAATGAGAATTTAATGAATATATAATTAATCAAATAATAATTTAATCAATATGAGTCAATTTACTAAAATAGAGTTGTAGACACTGGATTCTGAGGGGACATTTGTCAGGATTACCTAATGAGAAAAATTATTTTTTAAAAAACAATGGATCGAGGACAATGAGGCCTTTATCTATTGAAACCCTTTTTCAAAAAATATTTTAAAAATGTTTTTATGCTTGATTTAGGTATTGAGTAGAGCAAAAGGTCGAACAATGAGAAATATCATCGATCGAGGGCATAAAAGACAAATTAAGTGAGTTTCAAGCCTTGCACACCCGTGCACAAAGAGAATATCATCATTGTTTAGCCAAATTGCTAGCTTTTTTTTTTCATTTTTGGGTTTGCATCTCCTTGCACAAGGGTTGTATGACAGTGCATCATAAAAATCTTGCCTTTTCAAACAAGTGGCCTGAAACACTTGAGTTGCACGCCTATGCATACCTGAGTGTATGCCCATGCAACCTAAAAATTGGTGAAATTTTCAAATGCAAGTCGGCAAGTGGGTTGACTTATGGGCTTGCACACCCGTACATATAGATATGTACACCCATGCAATCCTCTTTATATAAGAAATTGGCCGATCACTTTGGAAAATGTTGGAAAATCTGATTTTGCAAGTATTCTCTTAGTCATAAAAGTTTTTAAAGGTTTCTAAGTTCAAAATGTTGTTTTTGGCACTTAGTTATTTATATTTTCAAATTGCTTTTGACTATTTCAACACAAGAAGGGTCCACGAATCTGAAATTCGATGATCTAATTGAGCAAGTACACTAATGGTAATATAAAAATTTTTCCTCTTCTCGATTTAGTTTCTCGATCATATAAAATTGAACATTTGTCATTTTGGATATTATAGGTTTTATTCGTCAATTTTATTTACAGTAAATTTTCCGTATATTCATTTCTGTTTAGATTTAGGTTGTGAAACTCTTTTCAAGGGTATATTACCGTGTGTTAGAAATTATTAGGCTATTCTTGTAAAATTACTTTTTATTATTTTGGTTATTTCTCTCAAAAGATCCGGTTTAAAGACATTTTTTTTGTATTTAATATTTCCTCTTTGCTCCCTTTTGGATCTGCTATCAACAAGAACTTTATTTAAATAAGGAGAAGAAAACTGGCCTTCGCCAGGCCAACACGGCCGTGCGTCACCTGATGCACATCCGTGCATCATGTGATGTATGACCCAATATATGTCTTCTCATTTTTTTAAATACCAGGGTTGATCGTATGTCGCTTAGTGTGTGCTAGTGCATTTCCGACATACGTGCTGGATTATTGTCTTTCTTTTTAATTCATTTCACTTTGACTTTTTTATATACTCTCCTTTCATTATTAATATTGTGGGTAACCCTCTTGTGAGTGTAGCTGCGCGAGCGCTATAGGTAAGTCTACAATCCTCTCTCCTTATTATAAAAACACTTTTTTTTTATTGCAAATGGAAAATATCACAAAAAATATTTGTAGTAAAGGATTGGGATATTTCATTAACAAAATTGGACCAATATCTATACTTTTTCCTAGGAAAATCACATGTAAAAATCAACTTTTAATAATGTAAATGGTTCTTGTGTATAATTAAATAACGCTGCATGTTTATTAAATAAAACTTGGACTAGTAAGCCCCTATCTTCAAACCCTTGCAATGAAATGCTTCTTCAATAACCCACATGCAAGGACCAAAGTCCTCATAAAAAATGCTACAATGAATTGCTAGATTTATGGATGTCTTTATCACTTTATTCTATGCCATGATTTACCATTTTCCTATGTGAATGGGTGCGCCTTTAATTCCTATATTTGCTCTAACCTTGCATGCAATTAATTTAGAAGCCGTTATGTCACGTTTATCAAAGGTAAAAATAAGAGTAAAATTTTGAACCATCTCTGGGCTTTTGGCCTCACGAGGTCAGAATACCCTTTTTTCCAATATTTTATTAGGTGGCGACTCTTTACAATCAGCCTTATGGTGCCCAACGAGATGCCTCTCGGCTATCGATTGTTAGCGATGAGATAGGGATACCTGGACATGTTATCTTATATCTCTTAAGGTTTAAGATTTGGCTAGTTGAGTTGAGTCTCTTTCTTATCGTGAAGCGATCGATTAGTTCAGGCAGGGAAACCTCAATCTGGTTAGAACCTAAAAGTGGGACCGAACCGCTAAATGTCAAAGGTTTTCTCCCTTGAGCTTGATGATCCCCTTAGTTCTGAGGGTGAAATCGGGTAGTACCAAGAAAAGAGGGCATATCACAGTGGTGACCCCACTGGAGATCATTCGAGACTTCGCTCCAAAACTACTTTTTATCTATGTGACATAACAAAGGCTTTTCAATTAAAAAATGTTATCTTTTTTTGAAATTACATTAGAATCATGCTAGAGCCTTAAATTAAGTTAGGCGTCCAAGTTTTTTCAACCCCAGTGTATTTTCGAAGCACTCCTTTGTCATTCATTCAACTAAGGGGAGTGTTAAGGATAATCACCAGCCCAAGTCTAGTACCTCTTATTATATCAAATGGTGACCCGATCGATTATTAGGCTTGTGATGAGCTAGACCTATATTGGCAGGTACCATACTTGGGTAGCCTTGTAATCGAGTACCTGGACCAAAAGCCCATGTAATGACATAGAAATCTCTACTGGGATATCTGTAATAATCTTACATTACTTGTGATGTGGATCCTTTTGTATTAAGCATGCCTAGACAAGTCTGGATGTTTGCTTATCAAAGGCTGCTATACCTCGATGAGCCCATTTTGATTTGCTTAGGGTCGTTCGAATACACATTGATTGAAACTTTTTTGTGTGTTTTTCTTAAGAGGCTTTATGCTGTCAAATTTTTACCGTGTACCGTACGTATTTATGAGGGTCTCCTGTTGACCCATGAATTAATTCCACCTAGGAAGAGGAATTTAACCACGTGTGTGAAGAAATAAGGTGGAAAGGATTCTTGCATGTGGTTATCGATGCTACATCTCATGATTGTGCATCTGTATTTGCTCATGCATCATGCTGACAACCCTTCATTTTGACAGCCATCATTTTCCAGGTGGTTTTGGGGTTCGGACGGTCATTTGGTTAAGAAATGATTTGCTGAATAGACATAAGAGTTGGTATCAAGATAGAGTTTAGAACTGGGATCTGAGTCGAGTATAGACAGTGTTTCAAAAGAGTTTTCAGAAGGGTATTCAGAATAATCAAAAAGGGAAATCATAGTTGAGCTCACTCCTCCGATTGGTTCATCCAGTTCCCAAGATGCCGATAAGAGGATGGATGATCTTGAGAGAAAGATGATGTCAATGTTTGTTAGTCTCACAGCTAGTTTGGCCTCAATCTTAACTGTTTAGCTCGTTGCACCAGCTATTGCTCGAGTTAAACCGACTTCTATTAGAAAGATTCCAACAACATCTATCATGACACCCATACTAGCAGTAGATGCCAGGAATGTGGCTCCACAAGGGGTAGAAGGGATGTCACTCGAAGGGGTCCCAAATGTGATTTTATAACTGATGAGCAGGATGAACTGCGGGCTCCTCAAGTACTGAAGAACCTTATCCCTAAGGAGGAAAATCCTATTGTGTAAAAGATGGAATTGAAGTTGGAGGCTTTGACCCAGATGTTATCATTTGGGAAATGACTCAGTCCTGAGGATATTGATTTAGATGGTGATGATGCTTTTCCTAATCGATTTAAGATGCCTAATTTGATGAAATTTGATGGAACATCTAACCTACTGGCTCATATCAAACAATATGTTTTGCTTATGAAAAGAACTGCCCTTACTAAGAGACAAAAATGGATCTCTTCAGTCTCAGCCTCGTAGGCCCTACTATCGACTAGTATAATAGCTTACATAAGAAAACCAAAGAAGATTGGGAGAGGTTGGCAGAGGAATTCTTTAGGTAGTATGATTGTAGCACACGTATGGAAAGTCACTTTAAAAGATTTGAAGTTGTTATAACAAAAATCGGGGGAATCCTTCCACGAGTACCTCACTAGATAAAGGAACAGAGTAATAGAGATGAAAAGAAAGCCTGAGACACAAGATCAAATTCATTTGTTCATTCGAAATGCTAGTCCTTACCTGAAAGAGGGTCTCAAGATGAAAGGGTTAAAAGATTAGGAGTCTTTAAAAGACATAGCAATTGAAACCGAGGGAGAATATCTAGCAAAGAAAGCTAGGGCCATGAGTTTGAATAGTAGAAGTTATGGCAGCAATAAATGGGGATTTGAAAGTTTGATTTTTAGTAAGAGTGCTAATAATAGTAGTGGTAGTGGAGGTAATAGTGGAAGAACTGCTAAAGTGTTAGTGATAGGGTTCAACCAACATCATTACTCAAAATTAGGCAAGTCATTATCCTGGTGCCTTAGTCATTTGATGAAAGAGGGGAAGTTACAGTCTATGCCACCTAAGACAGTAAGGAGTCAGGGTTAGCCAGGACACAAGTCTAATTGGTATTGTGCCTTCCATCAGCGCACAGGGCATGTGACTGATTACTATCATACCTTAAGGGACAATATCTAAGACTTGATTGATTCTTGATAGATTACTGATTTGGAGAAAAGAGCCAAGAAAAATGAAGCTTACAATGTTGTGCCACCACTAATGTTTATGGTCGGGTCTAGGTAGCTAAAATGGCATGTTCTTAAAGATTTATATTGTAATGAGTATTTGGCTATCACTCCCAAGGTTTGGGGAAGTGGTAACAATTCAGATGTAAGTGTAGAGGGATGGGGTCAATAAAAGTAAGGGAATCAGTTCGATTAGTGGATATATGGGATACACACAGTGAAGTAGGTTCGGTCAAGGCTGAAAAGGAGCTGAAGGACTTGTAGCAAACTGATGAAGATGAGAAGGAAGCAACAAATGAAAAAGCAGTTCAATCCATTACTAGAAGTGGTAGAGTCATGTTTTGAAGCCACTTAAAATGACAGCTGCTCAGATTTTAATCTAGGACTTGCTAAGGTAATCGTCTTCCCACTGACAGAAATTGGTAGAAGCTTTATGTTAATCAACTGTTGCTACTATTATATCTCTTTCCAAACTATTAGAATTGGTGAAAGAGGATTTTGAGGAAAGATTGCATTCACTAATGTAGACCTCCCTTTGGAAGGATGCGAGCATAACCGCCATTTGTACATTAGGGCTGCGGTGAATGGTAAGCATACTGAATTTGTAATGGTGAATGATGGCTTTTCTATCAATTTATGTCCTTTTTACTGCAATGGCAGCCTATGGTATTCACGAGATTGTGCTCACTAAGTCTCGACTTACTATAAGGGCTTATGACAACTCTAAGAGGCAAGTTTCTGGCACTTTTAAGGCAGCAGTAAAAATAGGGCCTATAGAGACTGAGGCAGAGTTGGTAGTGTTACAAATACTACCTAATTTCTCTCTATTATTAGGGCGACCTTGGTTCCATAAACTGGGAGAGGTCCCTTCCACCTTGCGTTAGATGGTTCAACTTCCACATGAAGGTGGTATGGTTACTATCAAGGCAGTAAGAGAGAATTCAGTCTCTACTTTGAGCATAGCTAATAAGCCATTTAATGGGTTCCACGTAGTCGGGATTGGTGCTAAGGAAGAAGAAATGGGTTTTGCAAGCACTCAAGCTATTAATATGGTGAAGAAAATAAATCATCTGCCAGGCATCGGATTAAGAAAGAACACTCAGGGGATCCCTACACCTATTACTCCAATTGGTCAGAAAGATAGGAAAGGTTTGGGCTACAACAAGAATGATGCTAGGAAGCAACATGAGCTACAGCTAGGAAAAGTTCCTCATATCTTGGAAAGCTTTGTGCCAGCATCCAATGAATGCAAATATTGTGGGGAAGTAGAGCCTATAGTCACTAGCCACCAAGGCTAAAGGAAAGGAAAAGGTTGAGTGTGAGGCTACAGTTCTTGAGAAAATCCGAAGAAGGAGAGGTATCTGCTGCTGGATCGACCATTCTTAATTTAGAAGATGATTTTTTTGCTGATGTAATTTACATTCCTAAATCATTTTATGATGATGTATCTTTTCCTATTCAAGTTAATAAGATGAATAACTTTACTTATTTGTGTGATGTCTCATCTTATTGCATCATGCATGATCATAATCACGACTCATTCATATTTGACATTAATTCGACAAACACTAGTCCATTTCATCTCGGAACCCAGGATAACCCTAAGGAGATCTTGGTTGCATCTGACATAACTCTTGAAGGGAGAATAAAATTTGAGTGAATATTGAAAAAATATGAAAAAGTATTTTCCTAAACCTACGAAGCCATGCTTGGGATTGATAGAGACATTACAAAACATGTTATTCCAGCATATCTAGATAGTAAACCATTAAAACAAAAGCTCTAAAGACTCAGGCTAGAATGGGCAGAAAAGGTGAAAGAAGAAGTGAAAAGGCAGATTGAAGCAAAGTTCTTGGTCAAGGTTCGGTATCCTACTTGGCTAGCTAATGTCATTCCTGTCGCTAAGAAAGATGGAAAGGTATGAATGTGTGTAGACTATCGAGGCTTGAACAAAGCTTTCCTGATATATGACTTTCCACTCCCCCATATAGATTTGTTGGTTGATAGCACAACGAAGTGCATGATGTATAGTTTTGTTGATGGATATGTGAGGTACACTAAGATCTTAAAAAAGATAGTAGATCGAGTGAAGATGACCTTGTAAGGACCCAATCATGACCTCAATCAGATTATAGTTAATTAATGAGTGTTTCGACCCTAGCAAGTGCACTAGATTGACAAGTAATAAAATGGGATAAATTTAAGACCCTCAATATCAAACCCAAGGGAATTGTGTGTGAAAACTGTGGAAATTAATTATATGCTAAAGAATTTCCAATTGTTTATGTGTATGAGTTGTTTAATTTATATAATGTAACTTTAAAAACTAACATATGTAGTGAAAATAAATTAAATTCTACTAATAGTAAATTGAGTATGTATTAAACTTAGAAAAATTAACAAGTATGAAAATCTATATAAATAAAATGTTGCTCAGGTTCACTCATCCACCCTATACCCAATGTGAATTAATTTTGCCTAAAAGTGTACATGAACGAATTCGGGATAACCCTCTTAACCCAAGCGTCCCATTCTAGAGCCAGCTATTCTAGTTGCTAAATGTCCCATTCCGGAGCTGGCCCAACAACTAGCCTACGCACGGGTTTAACATCCTAAGTTTGGTTTGCTTTTCCATTCTGGAGCCAAATAATCCAAAACCCATCTATTTCACTCCACACTCTAGTCCTAAATTCACAAATACTGCACATCTAGAATCCCATTCTGGAGCCGTCTAAAATATACAACATTCATGAAATAAAAACTGAGCAAAATCATTCATAGAATTCAATCCACTAGGCTCAATACACATCAAGACATGTGATGAAAACCATTCATCCATGTATGAAAAATAACTTAATAGATTGAAAAACCATGAAATATAAATAAGTAACAGTGAAATAGACCATTCATTCATGTAAAAATCCAAATATGCTCAATATTCACATTGTAAGTAGGGGATTCAAAGCTCTCCCAAGCAACAAAAAGGACTACTCACTATCCATAACGTAAAAGATGAATAAAGTAAGAGTGAAGACTATAAAACCCATTTGAAGCTGAAGATTTGAAGTTGATGAAGCTCTTTCTCTTCTTCTCTAAAATGTACCTTGATTGTAAGCTATAATCTTCAAACAAAAAACTAAAATTAAGACTATTTTTGTGTTCTTAAAGTAAAACTAAGCTAAAAGAGTGATTTTTACAAGTAAAACTATAACCTAAATATGAAAAACTCTCATTTCATGAAAAGCTGCATTTTCTCTCTACTCAAAAACCCTATACACGAAACCTTAGAAAAAAACCCCCTTAAAATAGAAAATTTCGTAGCTTTTATAGAGATATCCATGAAGACATGACTGGGACACTTTTGTCTCAGTCGCGACACAAGAAGACACAGTGGTGGTTGCTTTGGGCACGGCTGGGATAGTTTTGTCTCAGGCGTGACAAGCTTCTGGATCAAAACATGTTCGCAGGCTGCAATTGGTCACGGCTGGGACAATTTTTCTCAGCCTTGACCTTTGGTGAAACGGTGAGTGTTAACTTCTGTGTTGGACATGGCTAGGACAGTTTGTCTCAGCCGTGCCTTAGGAAAAATTTCCTGTATCAAATTTAAATTAAGACCATTAATCACCCAAAAACTTTAAATTTATCAAAATAACTAAAATGAATAAATAAAACATATTTTAACACTAAAAATACTAAAAGCATGCAAGATGAGACACTAAAACACACAAAATTATCCGAAAAACAAACATTAAAATCAAGGTTATCAACTACCCCACACTTAGCCTTTTGCTCTCCCTTGAGCAAAAAAATCACCCATAATCTTGAAAATTCAAACTCCATATCAGAATAAGCAAATTTAGAGAGGTTCTAGCAACACTTAGTAGAAGACACTCAGATGAAGAATTCAATTAAAAAGACTCAAACTGATCTATACCAAACAATTTCTCGTGTGTGTGTGCGAGGCTAAAATAGATTTATTTTCTTTCAAAACCAAAACTACCAGTGAATTCCAGCAATCAAGCAAACATAGAATTACGATAATTTTGCGCTTGCAACTCAAAACAACCATAAGCATCTCCTTTAGCACCTAAACCACAAGGGTCATCTCCACCAAACAACTCAGAATAAAACAGGATCACCAATGCTTACATTAAGGTTGTAATGGGGATAAGGCAAAGGTTCCAAAAATTTTGATAAGGTTAGCAAGACAGAATTAGCCATACTATCCAGAAATACAAACCACCTAACTTTCTTAAGAAAACAACTCCTTCAAAATCCATGCTCTATCATTATAAGAAGGGAAAACTAATCTTAGGACATTAGTTGGATTCTCAAAATTGTAGGAAGCAAGATAAATGACACTTTCTATAAATGCTAGGTACCCCACACTTATTTTCTGCAGTAATAAATCAATCAAAATTTCTGTAGCATAATATCTGAATTTTTGTATTTTTTAACAGTGAAATTTTTATTCACTTACTGAGAAGGGTACCAACAGCACTAATTGTTTATCATCCTTGTCCCAAAATATTTAGAACGTTTAAGCTCAAAAATCCCTAAAAACTTCAACTTCCCTTTACTTCTTAACTGACAATCAAAATTTTTATCAAACCTAACATGCAAATTTCATTACCCAACCTGAAGTGGGCAATTCCAAAGTAGGACAGACAAAGGCATTTCATGCTGCATGGTTTAGCATAAGTGCAATCAAGAAAAAAAAATAGATAGTATGCTTTTAGCATACCAATTAAGCTCAAAGGGGCTAACAATGATTAAATTTACTAAGGGTAGGTCAAAAGTTATTTAAAAGTTGGTTACCAAAGAAGGCTACCTGGATTATATCCTAATCTTATCTGAGTTGAATATTCATTTCGAAGGGTGATGAGGAAGGTTCTAACTATTCCAGAATTTCTTCACTCTATTGCTCTTACTCACTGGTTTTAATTTCATAAAACTTGGCCTACCGTGCTCATTAAGTTAGAAATTGAATGGTATATAATTAATCGAGATCAATTCAAAAGAAGAACTTCCCTGAATAATACTACTACTCTCTAACTACTCAAACCTCTTAAATAAGCAGTTCAAATTTTTAGTTCAAATTAATTCAAATCAAGATTAACTGGCAAGCTCAGGCTAATTGCAAGAGTAATTAATAACCTAAGAAACTAATCTAAATCAAAACTAAAGAAATGCAAAATGTAATGAACTTTTAAACACAAAAGATAAGAACTACAACTAAAATCAAACATTGTCATCCATACACTGCGTGACAATGTCATCCATACGCTGCATGATGGAGGTGAACCCAGAATCCATCCTTTGAGTAATGTTGTCAAGTTTGGTATTAAGAGCAGTGTACTGCTTAGAGGATAAGGAAATTGTTTTAGCTTCAGCTCTCTCCAATTCTGTGGCTCCCTTGTGTACAGCAGCTCTATATAAAGCTCGATCTGAAACCACCAAATGCCCTTACCCTGAAAAGCGAGGGTCATCAATCAGTATTGCCTGTTAGTGTAAGCCCTAGCCCCAATACATTGTTATAAAGTATTTTTAATAAATGAGGCATTTGTTTTATCTATTGTATTCCTGTGCATATCAATTGATAAAACTATCCAAGAATGTTATTTTAGTTTAAGTTATCATGTGTGAGGCACATGGTTGTAAGACCTTGAAACAATAGAGACTTCATTCTAAATATCCCTAGTCAGTCATTGTTATGGGAATAACAAATGAATTAAGACTAGTATTCTCTCTCTGATAAGATGAGTTATGTCTTACGGATCGTAAGGATAAGAGTGTCAATCAGAGCATGGTATCTGGATTTGATCCGTTTATGAGAACACTACATGGTACAAGTCATAAGCGTTTCTCATATGCAAGTTTTGCATCAGAGTTTTTAGACCTAAAATCTCTATGAAACTCTTTTATGAATTACTGTATATTTTGACATACACCTAACGTACTCGTAATAGAGTGACAAGTATGGGTATGCTTGGGTATGCACTGATTCAAGTTAGAGAGCATGAGAGAAGTGAAGGGATTACCCCTCTCAATAAGAGAGAAAATATCATCGGCCACTTGATCAGTGAAT
Source organism: Excoecaria agallocha (assembly GCA_037975025.1). Lineage (NCBI taxonomy): Eukaryota > Viridiplantae > Streptophyta > Magnoliopsida > Malpighiales > Euphorbiaceae > Excoecaria > Excoecaria agallocha. The sequence goes on from JBBPFJ010000198.1 coordinate 22,964, forward strand.
TGAGAAGTGTATGGCCATACTGAGATGAAATAATGAGAAATCATTATTTATCTGAGAGTTTAGTGTCACTGAAATATCGAGAAAGGAATTAATATATATAAGGATGACTAGTTCTGATGGAATATGACATGATATGTTCATGGTAATCATGCAGCGAAAAAATGATAAAATCGATCATACATGCCAAGCAATTCCATGACAAGAATCGAAACATGTAATTTTAGGGTTTTTAAAACTTACAACTTTGGATGCCTTTTAAAACTTGAATTTGGTGATGACCAGCAACTAAGATGAATTTATCCGCCTTAGATCTTGATCACCAATGCCAAGGAACAGCCTTTACGCCACTCCTCTCTATTCTCACACACACACTTGCAAAGATGGCTTAAAAATCGAGATTGCTAGCTCTCTTTTAAAGTATTGTGTAATGGCAATAGATTGAAGCTACAAGACTTGATCTTGCACTTATTTTTGGTGCTATTAATGCCCAAGAACACAAGAAGAACAAGGAACAATCCTTTCTCCTTGTGAAAGTCGGCCAAGAGAATTATTTGTGAGAGAGAAAACAATTCACGCCACCACTAGTGTCCTTAGGGTTTTATTTCTTTACTAATATATGTCCTTATCTTTTGGAAAGTGTTTGATTTGAATTTTACTACCTCAAGATAATTAATTCAACCTCAACCACTTCCTAAAAATAAGTAACATATATTAGTTCAATCTCTTTTGAATTTAAAATTCAAATTAATTTGAAATAAAACATAAGACATTTTAATCTAATAAATCACTTAATTAAAATTAATGCATGTGCCAAAATTCCTTGATATTTACCTAGGAATTTCAGTCACTTTAATCTCCATTCAAGTGATTTAATTTGATTAAAATTCTTTTAGGCTTTAATACTCAATTAATTAAATTAATACAAGATAATTAATTAATTGAAATTAAACCTTGTGGGCTGAATTTCTCTCTCTCATGGGCCAAGGTCCAATAGCAATTTTAATACCCATTACATACATTAATTTGACTTTAATTAAAAACCCAAATTAATGCCCAATACTTTATTTAAATATTTTAAGCCCAATGCTTTATGTGCGATCCTATAGGTCCATTTAATGTTGGCAGTGAATTAATGAATTAATTCAAAGGCTATATATATTCTCTAGCAAGATATTATAGCATTCCAAATTAAATGAAAATGCATATGGCATTTAGTAACCTAATGCAATTTTGCATAGTCCCTTACCTATAAATATCAGAATTAATATAAGGCATGGAACTAGTCATCCTTATATATATTAATTCCTTTCTTGATATTCCAGTGACACTGAACTCTCAGATAAATAATGATTACTCATTATTTCATCTCGGTATGGCCATACACTTCTCAGTTCACTGATCAAGTGGCCGATGATATTTTCTCTCTTATAGAGAGGGTTAATCCCCTCCCTTCTCTCATGCTCTCTAACATGAATCAATGTATACCCAAGCATACCCATACTTGTCACTCTGTTACGAGCACTTTAGGTGTATGTCAAAGCACACAGTAATTCATAAAGAGTTTCATAGAGATTTTAGGTCTAAGAATTCCGATACAAAACTTGCATATGAGAAACACTTATGACTTTTACTATGTAGTGTTCTCATAAACGGATCTAATCCAGATACCATGTTCTAAACATGTATCTATGATCTCTGATTGACACTCTTGTCCTTATGATCCGTAAGACATAACTCAACTTATCAGAGAGAGCATACTAGTCTTAATTTATTTTTTATTCCCATAACAATGACTGACTAGGGATATTTAGAATGAAGTCTCATTTGTTTCAAGGTCTTACAACCATGTGCGATAACTTAAACTGAAACAACATTATTGGATAGTTTTATCAATTGATATGCTAATCCAGATACCATGTTCTAAACATGTATCTATGATCTCTGATTGACACTCTTGTCCTTATGATCCGTAAGACATAACTCAACTTATCAGAGAGAGCATACTAGTCTTAATTTATTTTTTATTCCCATAACAATGACTGACTAGGGATATTTAGAATGAAGTCTCATTTGTTTCAAGGTCTTACAACCATGTGCGATAACTTAAACTGAAACAACATTATTGGATAGTTTTATCAATTGATATGAATAGGAATACAATAAATAAAACAAATGCCTCATTTATTAACTAAAGTGTTTTATTACAATGTATTGGGGCTAGGGCTTACACTAACAAGTTCCATGCCTTATATTAATTCTGATATTTAAGGGTAAGGGACTATGCAAAATTGCATCAGGTCACTAAATGCCATTTGCATTTTTATTTAATTTGGAATGCTATAATATCTTGCTAGAGAATATATATAGCCTTTGAATTAATTCATTGCCAATATTAAATGGACCTATAGGATCGCACACAAAACATTGGGCTTAAAATATTTAAATTAAAGATTGGGCATTAATTTGGGCTTTTAATTAAAGTTAAATTAATGTATGTAATGGGTATTAAAATTGCTATTGGACCTTGGTCCATGTGAGAGATAAATTCGGCCCAATAGGATTAATTTTAATTAATTAATTATCTTGAATTAATTAAATTAATTGAGTATTAAATCCTAATGGCATTTAAATCAAAATAAATTAATTAAATGGAGATAAGGTAATAAAAAATCCAAGGATAAATTCATTAGGAATTCCGGCAACCACATCCCTAAATTAAGTGATTTATTTTGATTAAAAATCTTATGTTTATTTCAAATTAATTTGAAATAAACATTCAAAAGAGTTTGAATTAATATATGTCACTTGATTTTAGGAAGTGATTGAGGCTGAATTTACTATCTTTAGGTAGTAAATTTTGGAATTAATATTTACCAAAATAAATGATATATAGTTTATGAACAAAAGAAAAACCCTAGGCGTGATTCTCTCTCTCTCTCTCACACTCTTGGCTGAAATACACAAGGGGAAAGGAATATTTCTTGTTCTCTTGTGTTCTTGAGCAGCAATAGCAATCTAAAGGAAGTACAAGATCAGATCTTGTAGCTTCAATCCATTACTATTGCCAATTATTTATACATAGATCTAGCACTCTCAATTTTAAGCCTTCATTGCAATTGTGTGTGAACATAGAGAGGAGTGGCATAAACGCTGTTTCTTTGGCATTGGTGATCAAGACTTGGAGCATATAAGTTCATCCTAATTGTTGGTCATCATCAAAATCACGTCTTGAAGTGCATCTAAAGTTGTAAGTTTTAAAACCTTAAAATTGCATGTTTTCGATTCTTGTTTACGGATTGCATGGTATGTATGATAAATTTTATTATTTTTTCGCTGCGTGATCATCATATATATGCCATGTCATATTCCATCATTGCCATATTTTGTAACATTCTTCGATCAATTACCATGGGCTTGTCAACTAAAGTGCTCAACTTCGAATGTTTATGAAAGCGGGCTAAGGTAGTGACAAACCCTTCCAGTGCTAGCTTGGAATCCCTCTTTGTGAATGTGCACAAATCCATAACTTTTTGGGTAATGAATGTAGCTCCATTCAGCTGGATACCATTGTGCATCGCATAAAGAATGGTGGCCTCACCTGTATTTACATTTCCCGGCCCTCTAAGATGGCTAAAAAAAGCTAAGGCCAAATAGCAATGCATAATCCTCAGGGGATGATCTCTCAAATGGTTTGCCTTGGTGTTTTTGGGATTAAAATGTGTAGGATCCTCAGGATCATAAATTTCCATCCAGATTTCTTGTCTGTTAAGATCAGGAATATCCCTGGCAGCATGTTGATCGAAACCCAAGACCTCAGAGAAGGCGTTAAAAGACATTTGATACGAAATACTGTCGAGACAAAAACTCATATGGCCTGGATCATCATAACTGTTTGCTCTAATTCTAAAATTGACTGTACCCAAAAAGTCATGGACTAAGTGAGGGTAGACCTTTTCATTTCGCTCAAAGAAAGTTTTCTAGCCTACACCATCAATAATCTGTCCGGCTCATTTTTGAACCCCAATTCCGCCATCAGTTCTATATCTAAGTGCGGGGTGGCTAGATCCTCTTGCTTGTAAAAGAGTCCACCAATCTGCAAATTCGGTTGGAACCCATGCTGGCACTTTTATCTTGAAGGACCCTTGAGGAGCAGATGATGATGCACCAGCTTCAGTACGGGAGCATTTGGGTGCCATTTCTCATACAAAAACAACAACACAACATATAAGTACTAAAAACAAAACAATGCACTTGAACAACAGAAATTAAAACAAACAACCTGTCTAAAACATGATGAAAAAGCATATGCAAACACAAATGCACTACTCATAATCATGCTGGAACCAAAACACAAACAAAAGCATATGCAATTGATGTAATAACAAGTATAAAAACAACAAAACTACCATGTGTACCCATGCAAAGGACCATGAATAGAGTATGACTTTTATAGGTTAAACAAAATCATGTATGAAATTAACTATGCTCAAGACAAAAAAAAACATCGGGACAACAACAATTTAACAAAATGGCCCTAAAACACATATTTGCCCAACACCAACATTAGCATTTTCTACCATTTTTGAAGCATAAAAACATGTCAAACGTTCCTTAAGCATGATTGTTAGGCAAACAACAAAAGGAAAAACACTATCTCACTTCTCTTTGGTAATTCATCGAACAGGTGGTGGGTAGGATTCATTTGGCAACAAAACAACAAACAACAAGACCTAGATGTATGAAATTCATAGAATATATGACAAAAATCATAACCAATCCAACAATTAAAGTTAAAGAAACACAAAATGTACACAAAAATGTAGACAGGGAAAGATAAACAGAAACAACAAACAACAAGACATTTATGCAAGAAATTGACAAATTATATGCCAAAATCGTAAGCAAGCCTAGAATCAAAGTTAAAGAAGCAAGATTTTGAAGATGAAAAGACAAAATATAAGGAGAAAAACGCAGACTTAGAAAGATTTAACAAAGAAAAATCAAACTTAACTTAAAGCAAAACAAAAGTTAAACCAAAACAAAGAGAAGAGAGAAGAGAGACTTACTTGATTTTTGAAGAGAGTGAGTGAGGAATGCAGCAAAAATGAGAGGAGATGCCAAAAATTTGAAAAAAAGTGCAGGGAAAACTAAAAAAAATGAAGAGAGGGTTGCAACTGATCGGTTTAAATATAAAAGAGCACGATGGGTACCTTAAAGGGCACGGCTGGGACAATCCTGTCTCAGCCGCGGCATGCATAAAATTGAAACTCCCCATTTTGATATAATGAAAGGCATGGCTGGGACTAATTTGTCTCCGCTGTGCCACCCCTCTGGATTTGAAATTAAACAAAAGACATGGCTGGGACTAGTTGTCTCTACCGTGGCATAATGAATTCCCTTATATTTTGTTTTGTTTTTGTTTTTTTAAACCACGGTTGGGACTATCTGGTCTCAACCACGCCTATCGTTTGGACTCCAAACTATAGATTGGCATGGCTGGGACATTTAGTCTGGATCATGCACTAGCCAATTTAAATGGTACCTCTCTTGTGGGCATGGCTGGGACAATTGTGTCTCATCCGTGCTACCATTCTGTCTTAGAAATATGGGATTGGCCATGGCTGGGACATATTTGTCTCAGTCGTGCCACCCCTCTGCCTTTCCAACAATTTAATGGGCCACAACTAGGATAGTTTGTCTCAGCCACGACCAACAGAAATTTTGCTCTATGAAAATCTCTCCATCTCCTCAATATAATCACTCTAACAATCACAACTAATCACCATTCTCTAGACAAAATCAATAACACTAGACATTATAAACTTGCAAGAAATTAAAGGCAAATTAAAAAGAAAAGTAATTGAGTTCAAAGTTAAGAAAAAGTTCTGGGTTTAACAAGTCACCAGCTCGACTTTCATAGCTCTCATGGGTCATGGAACATCAAAGGGCTTGTATCGCTCTACCCTTACACCAAGTTTAAATTTATCTTGTACAAGCAAGTATTGAGTAGAGTGATTTAGTTTCCCCTTAGAAATTACATTATGATCCTTCCACTTCTTCTTTTAAGCATATTTGGTAAGCTTATTTTTGCTTCCAACAACCAATTCTTTCTCTTCCTTGGTGTGCATCAACCATTTCCCAGAGAGTCATCAAATAAAACATCTTCAGACCTTGCTTTCATCCCCCAAAAGAATTTTGAACATAGAAAATCGACTCTAAGAATTCGTACGATGGACATTCTTTCATGTTGGTCACGTTGAAAATCATTTTCTCATTATTGAAACGTAAAGTGATTGTCTTTCCATGCACATTTATCAATGCTCTTGCTGTGTTTAGGAAAGGTCTTCCAACTATCAGGGGAATTTTTTGATCTTTCTCTATCTCAAGTACCACAAAGTCTACTGGGAAAAGAAATTCTCCAACCTTCACCAGTAAATCTTCAATGATCCCCTTGGGTCTCTTGATGGACTTATCTGCCATTTGCAGCGACATTTTTGTTTCCTTGAGATTTTCCAAATTTAATTTCTTGCAAAGCGAATAAGGCATTAGATTAATACTTACACCTAAGTCACATAGGGCATTCCCAACAAAATTTTCACCAAGTTCGCATGGTATTGTAAAACTACCAAGATCCTCTAATTTTTTAGGAGGTTTGTTGGTCAAGATGGCATTACAATTTTCTGATAATTGAATTATCCTTATTGCTTCAAAATTCTTCTTGCTAGAGCATATCTCTTTTAAAAATTTAGCATACTTAGGTATATGAAGTAAGGCATCAACAAATGGCAAACTTATGTGAAACTTGTTCAACATATTAAAAAACTTAGCTAACTGATCATTTTTCCTAGCCCTATTAGCTGTAGCAGGGAAAGGTAACAATGACTCATCTATAACATCCCCTTTTTTAGGTAAAATACTCTTACCTTTATTAATGGGCTCTTACACATCTTGAGCAAATTTAGGTTCAGAATCTGCGTTGTAGGTTACACCAAAATAGAAGAAGATTGATTACCCTCATCCTTGCCACATAGCTTTTTACCGCTTCTCAAAGTGATTGCTTTCACCTCTTCCTTTGGATTCTGATCAACATTAGACAGGAAAGCACCAGGTGGTCTTATGGATAAGGAGTCAGCTAATTATCCTATTTGTGTCTCTAAATTCCTCATTGAAGCATCTTGGTTTCGGTTCCATTGCTATTAAGATTTCCACCTTGCCTCTTGACTTGTCATGAATTATTGTTGGCTATTCATGAAGCTAGCAAACATGTCTTCTAAGTTAGACTTCTTTTATTGAATAGGTGGCCTTGATTGGAATCCCGGTGGATGGTATGGTTGAGGTTGTGGTTGATTAGAGCTTTGCTCTTGATGGTGGTTTGGTGGATAAGGAGCTTGGTAGTGATTGGTGGCTTGTGGTTGGTGAGGCTGAGTATGATTATGATAGGCATTTGAGTGGTAAGGGGCTCTTGCTAGTGGTTGAGAAAGTGAAGCTTGTTGATTCCCATCCTTCTTAGAGAAGTTAGGTTGATTTCTCCATCCCAGATTATATGAATTACTGTAGGGATCATTCCTTCTAAAATCGTCTACTGCATTCACATCTCTTACAATTCCTCCTTCTTGAACTCTTTGCCCACTTTCACATGGCCCACTTTCTTGATTTACTGCAGCCACATTTTGCACTTTCAAGACGCTAAACTCTTTCTTTACCATTTTTAGTTGTGCTTTTAACAATGCCACTTCATCCACATTGTGTAAACCTTGCCTTCTTGGGACTGATCTAGGGGCAGTCCATTGAGAGTCATTTACCGCCATCTCATCCAACAACTGAAAAACGTCCTTAGGTAGCTTGTTTAAGAAAGATCCTGCTGATGCTGCATCCAATAATGACTTTGTTTGAGGTGTAACTCTAGCATAAAAGATAGTCATCAGTTGGTAAACAACTATCTCATGATGCGAACAACTTCTCAATAATCTCTTAAACCTGTCCCAAGCTTCGTGAAAAGGCTCTTCATTCATTTGATGAAAACTCATGATGCTAATTCGAATGCTTGTAGTCTTTGTTGGAGGGAAAAATCTCATGAGAAATTTCTCTTGCATCTGATCCCATGACCATATTGACTGGCATGGTAACATTTGTAGCCACTCTCTTGCTTTGCCAATCAAAGTGAATGGAAACAACTTCAACCTTACTGCATCCGTACTAATGCCTAAAATTTGAACTGTCACTAACTTCCAGAAATATGTTGATATGCTGAGCTGGATCTTCCACTTCCAAACCAGAGAACTGATTCCTCTATACCATAGTAATGGTGGCTGGCTTAAGTTCAAATTGTACTCCTCTCGGCAATACAATTGTTCGATGGTCTTCATTCCACCTTGGCACAACATAGTCTCTTATGGTCCTTTGCTTAGGCATTTTTTCTCTTCTTGCCCCTGGCATCTCTTTATGTGCCCTTGGCACTTGTTAATTCTCGGGAGGAAACTCATCAAGAGGAGGATCGTGCTCCATCCCTATATCTCTATTGACTCTCCTTCTTTGGTGTAGGGTCCTCTTGATTTCAAGATCAAAAGGCAGTAATTGCTCTTGTCTTGCTCTGTTCATACACCAATTTCACCTGAAAAGAATCAAGAAAAATAAAATAAGGAAAAAAAACACATACAAATAATAATCACAGCTTACTGACAATGCTAAATCCCCAGCAATGGCTCCAAAAACTTGTTGCAACCCTAGCAAGTGCACTAGATCGACAAGTAATAAAGTGGGGTAAATTTAAGACCCTCAATATCAAACCCAAGGAAATTGTGTGTGAAAACTGTAGAAATTAATCATATGCTAAAGAATTCCCAATTGTTTGTGTGTATGAGCTATTTAATTTATATAATGTAACTTTAAAACCTAAAATATGTAGTGAAAAGAAATTAAATTCTACTAATAGTAAATTGAGTATGTATTAAATTCAGAAAAATTAACAAGTATGAAAATCTATATAAATAAAACATTGCTCGGGTTCACTCATCTACCCCATACCCAATGTGAATTAATTTTGCCTAAAAGTGTACACGAACGAATTCAGGATAACCCTCTTAACCCAAGCGTGCCATTTCAGAGCCAGCTATTCTAGTTGCTAAACGTCCCATTTCAGAGCCGGCCTAATAACTAGCCTACGCACGGGTCTAACATCCTAAGTTTGGTTTGCTTTCCCATTTTGGAGCTAAACAACCCAAAACCCATCTATTTCACTCCACACTCTAGTCCTAAATTCACAAATACTGCACATCTAGAATCCCATTTCGGAGCCATCTAAAATATACAACATTCATGAAATAAAAACTGAGCAAAATCATTCATAGAATTCAATCCACTAGACTCAATACACATCAAGACATATGATGAAAACCATTCATCCATGTATGGAAAATAACTTAATAGATTGAAAACCATGAAATATAAATAAGTAACAGCGAAATAGACCATTCATTCATGTAAAAATCCAAATATGCTCAATATTCACATTGTGAGTAGGGGATTCAAAGCTCCCCCAAGCAACAAAAAGGACTACTCACTGTTCATAATGTAAAAGATGAATAAAGTAAGAGTGAAGACTATAAAACCCATTTGAAGCAGAAGATTTGAAGTTGATGAAGCTTTTTCTCTTCTTCTCCAAAATGTACCTTGATTGTAAGCTGTAATCTTTAAACAAAAAACTAAAACTAAGACTATCTTTGTGTTCTTGAAGTAAAACTAAGCTAAAAGAGTGATTTTTACAAATAAAACTCTAACCCAAATATGAAAAACTCTCATTTCATGAAAAGCTGTGTTTTCTCTCTACTCAAATATCCTATACATGAAACCCTAGAAAAAGACCCCCTTCAAATAGAAAATTCCACAGCTTTTATAAAGATATCCATGAAGACATAGTTGGGACACTTTTGTCTCAGCCGCGACACAAGAAGATAGAGTGGTGGTTGCTTTAGGCACAGCTAGGACATTTTTGTCTCAGCCGTGATGAGCTTCTAGTTCAAAACATGTTCATAGGCTGTAATTGGCCACAGCTGGGATAAGTTATCTGTTGGGATTTATCGGTTACATGCATCTCATACATAAGCAAAATTTAAAATTTTTAACCAATAGATCCGATCTTGCCATGAATTTACAATATACATATTAATGGAAATAAGAAAAATCACCTTTTATTTTGTTGAACAGTTGATTTTCCTTCTCACCGATTTGTCGCAAACCATAGTGTCCAAAATCGAACACCTCCAATGAGTAATCCACACTAGAGAAGGATTGAATGAACCAACTAAGGAAGAGAACAAGGGCTGGCCGAAATTCCCTAGATGCTGGCAAGGGAAGTGGGGGCTAGGGTTGAGAGAATAGAGAGAAAAATGTTTTCTCTTAATTGTTCACACTTAACCCTAATACCCTATCACTTGGATTTTTATAGTTAGGTTAAAAATCCAACTTTATAATAGGAATGGGCTCTTTAAAATTGCTGGAGAAATATTAATTGGGCTTTTGAAATTATTAATAATTTATTTGGGCTCAATTAAATCTAATGTATGCCTTTTCACAAAAGACTATACACAAAACTCACAAACTAGGCCCTTTGTGCATATACTTAGATTAATTACCCAAATGAATTCGAAATCCAACCAAATTAAATATGTAGGCTCCATAACACTTATGAAATATATTTAATTTATTTTGGTCCAAGAATTAGGCCTATAAGGCCTTCTGTTTGTAGTTGGTGTGTAACCCTTCTTCTGGAGGGTTTCTATGCCAACTTCACTTCTTTGGGCCTTTCTAATTCCTCCAATGGGTTTATTAATTATTATATCAGTCCTATAACACTTATAGTCTAATAATAATTAATTATGAAATACATTATTTCAATTAGGTCCATTTTACAGAATATTTCTAAAAAGTTTTGCGAACAATTTTACTTGATCATAATTAATTAAACTCTTAAATTAATTATTCTCTTATTCACTTCTCTATCCCCATAATAATATCAAATATTATTATCCTTGTCATTTTACCATTTTATCCTTTTCTCTATATGTGTGTGACCTATTGGGTTCCTGTCCATATTGGCAGTATAATATGTAATTGTGAGTTCTATTCAAAACTCATATGATTTAAACTCCTTTAAATCATTTTATCAATCCCCATTGATATTTATGACACATTATTGTACAAGTCATGATTGGCCTCTAGCTAGGCATCATGACTACCCAAATATCAGGAAAGTCAAGTGGTTTGATTATACCCTTCCATAGAACAGTTACCGTGCAATTACTCTTTTCACCACTCTTATCTCAATTAGATTCTGAGTATGGATTTCTATCAACTCATATAAATCTAATTATGTATGTTCTATTAATTTAACCATTGTTCCTAAAATGCCCTTCAGGGATCTCTATCCATCTTGGCATATTACTCTAGCCAGAGATTCTCTGAACAAGGCAATTATAGAATCATGCGAGATAACTTTCCTTAATAAATCTGGGATGGTGAATCCTTTGTCAATCACTCAACTATCTTTAAGTAGGTCATGATATACCCAACCTCCTAACTATTTTCACCCCTAGTTGGAATTAATAAGTTATGGAGTTAAAGTATACCATTTGCTACTTAAGATAACTTTGGTGGTCTCAAGTCTACGGATACTTGCACAACTACTATGAAGATATTCCTCACTGACATAGATTTAATATCCATGTGAGGATTCTCTTTGCAGGTCTCCAATGAACTTGTTCTTCTAACAAGCATCCACATGTTAGCTTTGATTATCTTCCATAATCACAGTTATGAGAACCACTGCTTGAACCATTCAAGAAGCATAACATGTGCTAGTCTGTCCGAATTAACAATGTCCTATCTTTTTAATTCTATGACTAGGGATATTTAGATATTAACATATTTGTATGCAATTGACACCTCATATTATGAACACTTTCATGATTGCTTTTGCATTGTGTTTATAATATTAAGGACTTCATTTATTAATTTAAGATTTACAAACTTATGTATTTAAACATAGCATTAATAAATGAATAATGCCTTTTATTAAGAATATAAATTCATACATATGAAATTCATCCCTTTTGCATGGTTTTTAGGGCATACTCTCTAACATTATCTCAGCCATGACCTTTGGTGAAATGGTGAGTTTTTACTTCTGTGTTGGACACGGCTGGAACAATTTGTCTCAACCGTGCCTTAGCAAAAATTTCCTGCATCAAATGCAAATTAAGACCATTAATCACTCAAAAATTTTAAATTTATCAAAATAACTAAAATGAACAAATATAAAATATTTTAACACTAAAAACACTAAAAGCATGAAAGATGAGACACTAAAACACACAAAATTATCCAGAAAACAAATATTAAAATCAAGGTTATCAATAAGGATTACCGTTAATTAAGGTGAAGTTGGATTATTTTGCAATTATCGAGATTAAGTCTTAAGAGGAGTATTTTGGTAATTTCAGCATATAAGTATATGAGTTAAGTTAAATTATAATTCAAGAAAAGGATATAATTGAAGTGAATTAGAAAGTCTTGGGGTTAATTTGAAAGAAATTAAAACAATGGGGGTTTAATTGTGCATAAGGGTATAGTGGGAATTTCCTTGCTGAGATATTTATCCCACTATAAATTAGGATTTTTGGGAGAGATGGAGATGGGCATTTGATATCTCTCTCTCTTGGTTACGGGATTGAAGAAGAAAAACCTAGGGTTTTGAGTGTTTCAACCTCATGAAGGAGGAGAAGGGAATCAAGAGTAAAGGGGATGAATCAAGAGAAGTGAGGGAGGTTTGAAGCTTCAAAGGCGAGGTATGGGAATTACTGTGGTTTATGTTATTTGTGGATAGATTTATAGAGATTAGGGTTATATTGTTTGGATTCTTAAATGAGTAATGAAAGATTATTTGCTTTAAGATGAGTAAGGAAGGATTGTTTGTTTCAAAATAAGTTTTTAAAGATCATTTGGCTTAGGGGATTATTTCTGTTTGCATTTGATCGGAGATCAGATCAATCTGTTTCTGGTTTTGGGAATGTTATTTCTTAGGGTGCCGAGTTGTGCCATTCTTCACAAGTCGTTAACTTTTTCACAAGTTGTGATTGAGTCGTGAAGTCTATCATAAGTCGTGCACCTCTTTCTTTCACTCATGAACCTCTTCATGAGTCATGAACATTACCCATTTTTCTTCACTCGTGAACTTTTTCATGAATTGTGAATCTCATCCCTTCACTCGTGAGTCCATTCACGAGTCGAACATTCCTTCACGACTCGAACATTCCTTCACGACTCGTGAACCTAGTTTGGCTTTCTATCTACTCATGAATGACTTCATGAGTCATGCATTTTTGTTCGTCTTGTGAAGGCCTTCAAGAGTTGCGCTCGGCCACTTGGCTATTGTTCCTTATAAAAAGCCCAACCACTTATACATCCTCTTTTCAATAGTTCTTATGCACCCAAGCTGCAAAACATTCATTAACTTATGAACCAATGCTGTGGGGTGAATAATTGACAAAACCAAGTTCACCATGAGTTATGTTGAGGGTGTTGGAATATTAAAGTGATGTATAGTATGTGATTAGGTTATTATCGAAATTTGAAGGATATGAATGAAATTATAAAAGGGAAGGTATTGAGCTAAATTATAAGTCATCTAAGCCATTAATATGTTGTATAGGGCAAGATCATTTAATTAGAGAATCTCTAAGTATATACATAGAAGATTGAAAATTTTTATAAGAATAAACCTATGAAATCACGATATAAAGACCACTTGAAATTTTAATTATAGGGCCTTGTACATGGGGATGCTAATATGAGATATGTTATTAAGAAGTATTTTAAGGCTTAATGGGTATAAATCTAAAGAGAGAGCATGAGGCAACATAGTAACTTAAAAGATATACCAATTAATGTGTCCTGTAAGTCGTTATGAAGTATGTACTACGTCAAAGGATGATTCTATCCAAATATCGCAACTTAACCTAGTTGTAATAAGATAATGGTTGCAAGGTTGCAAATCTAAGATAAAAGAATAGGCCAATGACTTATGTATAATTATGAAACAGTAGAAGCTCGAATGCCCTCGAGGTCATAAGAAGAATTATGATTAGCATTAAGGTATAAGAACCTATTTGCCTATTTATTCATGTCTATACTATATTATGGACCATAAATGCTTGAGTGTTGCTATATATATATATATATGTCATAATATGAATAATGATGAGAATAGGGAGCTATTCATAGAAAGTAGTAACAAGGTACGTCATTGAGAACTATCCATGAGGTATATAGGTACTATATGTTGTATAGTTGATATGAGTAATAAAAGCATGTATTTTCATGATTTAAGCTGCATATATATATATATGTATAGGTACATGTGGGCTCGCGTAATGCTAATTATGAAAGATTGCATATTATTATTTATCTAAACCTAAAACCATCATGATATGAATGAAAGAAAGTTGATGCAACTATATGATCATATGATAACATCCATGTATATTGAAGCCTAGAACTCAATGTTTGAAGTATGATATGAATGATCTGCATTCTTTTATGAAATGTGGCTTTAAGCCAAATGATGTGCTAAGTAAAGAAGGATATGTTAAAATAAAAATGTTCTTAAGTGGTTAAGCCTGCGGGTCTTATTTCAGTCGTGGATTAGATAGGCATGCCTAGAGGGATACAGTCGCAGCTGCTATAGTTGACTCCGTTTGGGTCTTGCCCCTTAAAGGAACCATTATTTGACCCCATTGGGTCCATAGTTTGTTCCTTGCTGGAACCATTGCTCGACCCCGTTTGGGTCCATAGTTTGATATCTTCGGATATCCATAGTTTGATACCTTTAGGTATTCATTGCTCTCGTTATCCACCTTTCGAACTAGTACTTAGGCAGGCTATTAAAGATGATAAAAAGTATAAGAAATAAAGTATATATATATATATATATATATATAAGTATTTATGTATCGATTTCTTCACGTGGTTAACATAAGCATGATGAATGTCTTATTATATTGTGATGTTTTATCTTAAATTCCTTTTGGCTATAATTGTCCTTATGAAATGAGATGCCATGTTCATTATATCATGATTATGAGATATGTATATAACATCGACCATGAGGAAGGTTTTCGTGTGATTAAAACTCCATCGGTGGGTTCCATGGAGAATATATAGACCCAAAATATACAATATTGTACTAGAACTTACATGGACTATAACATGTACACTAAGTTTCATGTGCTCTATTTATAAAATGCATACATGTGACATTGAGACGTTGTTTTATAATTATGATATGTAATGCTTGTTCTTTGTGATCACAAGTAACGCTACTAGTCTGTTTAAATATATATAAGTGTTTACACACGTGTAGGTTTAATGATAACATTCATTTAACCAAGTGAAATGCATGACATAGAATTAAGATTATAAGAGAATCATGTTACCATGCTAAGATAACATAAAAGATGTAAAGTTTATGAACCTAATATGAGAATTATACTATATATATGTGAAGTAGATATGCTTACCAGGACTACTTGTAGATTTTATATGACTTAAATACACCCTTATATTATAAATTAATGTTGAATGCCTATTTTAGGTGAACAAAGTGATTTAATGCGGTAAGTAGAAATCTTATACCATTAATAACTATAATGTCTAGCCTCTTGATAGAAGGATTATAAGATACGTATGAAGGTGTGCACGCACATATGCATAATTATAACTTTGATCTAACTAAATGTAACATGATATAAATTGGTGTTGTACGAGGTTTAAGTTACCATGTTAAGATAATATTAAGAAACGCATATGCATGAAACAAGAGTGAGAATTGAGTTGTTATAAGAAGAAATCATGTCTAGCAATGAGAAAAGGGATGTTGCATAGTATAAGCACTTCCTTAAGCATGCTATAATGGTTAACTGAAGCAAGTGGAGCTTGTAAGATAAATAAATAATCATTATTTCTTAAGTTGTAAGAAGAAAGAATTATAAAATGCATGAATTATAATAGTTTGACATGAATAGTAAGCTATGATGATGTTAGTGAATTAACCAGTCTAAAAAGGATTGAGCTAAGTCAAGAAAATACACTAGATTAATGTAGCATAGTATTCGTTATTGGGGTTGAAGCCTTTCTCAAATGATCAGCATAATAAACTCATATGTTAGTTGGTATTATTAAAAAAGGTTGTGTATATTTATGCATGATTATATGACCTTGGAAAAGAGGTTATCTATAGAATTTTGTTCCTCACTAAGCTTTATAACTTAGCACGGGTTTGTTTATCTATGTAGGTTCGAGTTAAGCTCCTGAGGATCAAGTAAGAAGTGATTGCATCGAGGATTTCAGGATTCTTGAAGGCTATTCATGTTATGATTATTTATTTATATGTTGATGATTCTATTATGATATGTAATTATGGCCTGTCTTATTATTATTGTTAGTATTTCTACCTGATCTCTATATTAGGTATGATGATGATTAATGGTTATCCATGGTTAGTGGATTAAGGTGTTACAGGCCTTCATTACTGAATAGGGAATGTATTCGCATAAAGTTATGGCATTTGGACTAAAAAATACGGGAGCTACCTATCAACGAATGGCTATTAAGATCATTGGCAGTTTGATCCACAAGAAAGTCAAAGTGTATGTTGATGACATGATGATTAAGTCAGCTACATTGGAAGGGCATTTTAAAGCTTTAGAGAATTTTTTTTCCAGCGGATTAAGAAGTACAATCTCTATCTCAATCCAAAGAAGTGTGTGTTTAGAGTAACCTTAGGTAAGCCACTAGGGTATTTTATTAGCTAGAAAGGGATATAGGTGGATCCATATAAAGTGAAGTCCATTCGAGAGATACTAGTGCAGAAAAAAGAAAAAAAGATAAGAGGATTCTTAGGAGAGATTCAGTACATCAGCTGGTTTATTACTAAGCTCACTTCCATATATGAGCTAATTTTTAAGCACTTGAGAAAGGATCAGCCAGTCAAGTGGAATGACGATTGTCAAAAGGCCTTTGATACCATCGAGGAATACTTGCTACATCCTGTAATTCTCCAGCTGCCCAAACCATCAAAGCCTTTAATATTGTACATAGCAGTGGAACAGGGTTCTGTAAGAGCCATATTAGCTCAAGAGGATGATACTAGAGCCAAATTTGCCGTGTACTACTTGAGCAAGAAGTTTCTATTGTATGAGATCAAATACACAAATGCAGAGAAGATTTTCTTGGTGGTGATATGGGCCTCAAAAAAGTTGAGACACTACTTCCAGTCCTATAAGATTCAAGAAATGGCTAAGCACAATCCATTCAGATACCTATAATCAGCACCATCCCTACTGGGGAAAATGGGAATGTGGTTGTTGCTCTTGAAAAAGTTTAAAGTGGAATATGTAACTAGGAAGACAATCAAGGGGAGGGTAGTTGTAGAGTTTCTTGTCAATCACCCCGCTATAAGGGGACCAGGTTGAGTATGAATTCCTAGATGAAAGCATTAGTTTACAATAATCCAAGGTTGGAAAATGTACTTTGATGGGGCTACCAACAACAAGGAAGCTAGAGTAGGAGTCATCCTCATCACATCCAATGGTGAAAAACTCCCCTTGGCTAAGAAACTGGGTTTAAAGTGACTAAGAATAAAGCAGATCATGAAGTCTATATATACAGGATAGAAGCCTTGATAGCCTTAGGAGCAAAGAGTATCAAGGTGTTTGGGGATTCATCCTTAGTAATCCACCAAACGAAGGGAGAATGGTCCATCAGAGAGGAAAGATTGGTGCCTTATATGGAATATCTAAGGAGTTTAAGTGGTTAGTTTGAGACATACACCTTCAAACACATACCTCGAGATGAGAATCTATTGGCGAATGCTTTGGCTACCTTGGTATCTATATGAGGAAACCCTAAGGGGATAATCATGAGATAAGTAATAATCACGAGATAAACCAAGCCATACTTTGAAAATGAATAGATCATGAGTTTAGATTAATCCAATGGCAAGCCATGGTACTATGATGTCTATAATTATTTGGAGAATTTTAAGTTCCCTAAAGAAGCTACAGAGAAAGATCAAAAGATAATTCTCAAGCTAGCTAGTTAGTTCATTAGTATATACGAGATCCTGTATAAGAGACTAGTTGACGGCATTCAGTTAAGGTGCCTGGATGAGAGAGAAGCGAAGAAAGTCATGGAAAAAACTCATGCAGGAATATGTAAGGCCCATATAAATGGACTAACATTGGCCAGAAATGTAACACCCTCATATATATATCCTAAGTTTGTCTTATATTAGTACCATTTCAAACACTATTAATTTTACTATTCAATTAAATGAAATTTCGGTAACATGGCAGCTTAAAATTCATGCTACCCAAACCTGCAAAAGCTTAATTGTACACTCCCAAATCATTTCTTTAACTTTGGAACTTCAATCAATAACACAACACTACTATAATTGCAACTCAACATAATCACAATCACTCAAACACAGTTCTTAAAAAAAAAAACTCATTCACGTAACCCACATTAACACAATTTGGTTTGGACTTGAGATGTCAATTCTCAAGCTTTAAACGTATCCCATTTAGGGAATCAGAACCATGTAGTTCTTCAACTCTGTAGTGAAACATAGTAGTTTAAAATTTTATTTAATTCAAAGTAGGAAAACATCACTAAATCAACAAAATATCTATATTTAAAATCAAACTTCACATAATAATGCAAATTCACAAAGATTCATTATCATGGTACCTCCATTAGTATATTTACTGCTATTCTTTTCATGTCAAATACATTTAAATCATTATCATAAATATTTTCTATATTCTAAATTATTCGTATCGAAAGTTAAGAATGACCATAGACTATAAATCATGCATTTAGCTAGAGGTCAGACATTATAGTTCACAGTCTACTCTAAATTGTTTATCACTTGGAATGCATATCTTGTTTAAGATTCCCAATTTATTAACATAATATTTATTGATTTGCAAACTTCTACTTTCTTAGTTAACACATCAAATTCACACAAAACAAAGTTTTAACCATAAGCGCATATGAAAATAATAAATAATTAACCCAAGAGATAGAAGTAGCAACAAACTCAAAATCTTTATGAATATATGCCTAGAAATCAAGTACTAAACTCTTTTATATACACCTTTTGTCATAATATATATATTGTAACTATCTCTCTTGCATAATTTTAATTACTTAACTCATCTCACTTTCATACCCGATACATGTATTGTAGGCATTTGGTACACATAATCATCATATTAATATTGGTAAAGTCATTTCCAAAATAAGAATAGCAATGTAGTCTTTACCATACTCATATATAATTACATAATTACACATAAATATATGTCGATACACACAAGTGCTAAACACTATAATTATAGGTTTTACTACACTTTTTCCCCTGTTCACATATAAAATTTACAAGTTTACCCCTAGAGGTGGCAAACTAATGAACCGGATAACCGGGATGGAAAATCTGATATACTGGAGTGAGCATACAACTAGGGTATAAGACCATCTCCAATAATACCATATAATGAGCTGGCTATACATATATTGAAATGCATCTTCAGGGTATAAAATTTTCCAATAGGCACGCAGTGATCTGAAGATACTGTTCGCTTTGTACCCTTGTAAGATGCCTGAACTCGGGCCAGGACCATCCCATGACACTCATGATTTTCATATATGCATCTTAACTACATTATAATCATGTCTCATTGTAATATCTCAAGGTAAAATCTCATAATCTCATGGTATCCCATAGTATCCTAGAGTTCTGGATAACCCACTGAACACTAAGGGCAATAAATTTGTTGTAGTGCTAAGTTTCTGAAACATACACAATATTGAAACCTTTGTAATTAATTAGTTATGCCCAACATTTTTATAAATATATATAGGATGTCACTTATTTAACGCATGTATACTATTTCCAATAATGTTTAACAACATCATTTCGTTATTGCTGATTCTCTATTTCATAAACAATGTTATTTACTAGCATGAGCACCATAGTGCTTTATCTTATTACTAATTAAATTCAATTTAATCATTACACTATGAATTACTTACTAGTCAACTCATTCAAAATATACACAGAAATATTGTAGTCGTACTTATGTATTCATCAGAGCTTGGATTATACCAGTTGATATATTTCACGTAGTCATCCCAAGAGATCATTTATTTTCCACAACATACTTCTCTTATATATGTATTATATACTTGTACATCCCGGGCTTTTAATTCTAGATTTGATTTATTCATTTCAAATTAACAGTTAATATTAACCTTTTAAAAAAATAAAGTCAAGGTCATATATATAAAAATAGGCATATAAATTCAATAAAATATTTGAAGGATTATATACCTTTTAAGTAATCATAAGTTTATACATAAAAATATTAGACCCAAGCATGCCCCTTTAAAATATAATATAATAAAGGTGAATAACTAATTTATTTCCTAAGTTTAGTTAAGCAAATTAACACAAATTCTTAGTCTTATTTATGCAATATTCATGAAATGGACTATACAACCCAAAATACCTTGAAGTCCTAACATATTCAATCTATATCATCATATATACAACTATTTTCTCTCTACGTTATATTCTCAAGATACATGTATACTTATATGTCTTGGGCTTATAATCGCATATTTTATTCAACCATTCAGATTAACAACTAACATAAACAGTTAAACTAAAATTAAGGTTACATACATAACAATAACAATAGGCAAATGTGTCTTATGCCATAATTGAGAAAGTTTACCTATCTTCTAGTAATTATGAATTGAAACACAAAAATTTAGACCAATACATATGCTCAAGCATATCCTCTCAGTAATAAACATAATACATATGGGTAACGGTTTCATAACAATTCCAATATAATTTAGGAACGTTCAATCTGTTACTATTTATTGCTGGTTATTTTTATAAAATTTCTCACATATCAAGCACTTAATTAAGACTTTAATTCTTCTTGCTGTAATTACATTTATGAAGGTAAGGACTAATAATTCAATTAAAATTTCCACTTGGTTCTTCAAAACATTTTTAGTATATTGAATAGTATCGTATGTTGTCAAAGTATACTAATGTTAGAATATAAGAATTTTCACCTTCGTCACACTATATTTAATTGGCTATTTCTTTAACTACATTCTACTACAACTTAAATGCTACCTAAATTATAATTGTAATTTCAGTTGCCATGAGTCATAATTCAATCTAACATTATTATATCTCTATTAAATATTATTACTAATTAAATGTGCAATTTAAACCATTAATCTAATAAACAAATTATGACATAATCTAAACTTAATAAGGATAGACTAAACCGCAAAAAGAACAAATGAGTCAACTTGGCTGGATAAAATAAAAATCAATTTAACTATCAAATTATACAATTATGACCAACTAGTAATATCACTTATCACCAATGTCAACCATGAGTTTGTTTATTCTCACTCATGTAGAGGCATCATTCATTAAAAATGTTAGTTACTATTCCATTACCCATATATTTAAGCTCCTCAACCATACAAGATATAACCCCTTCACAGCCTCGTAACCATCAAATTATAGCCTTTAAAAAATAACTCAATCCCACGTGTATCTGATTAGAGAAATTAAAACAGCAACCCAAATATTCATTCCTAAAATTAAAACTTTAAACTATCCCGAGTAATAAAAAAATATCAGCAATAGTTCATGTTAATGATATTCTCCTTTACATATTAGTTTTAAATTATCATCAATATATATTATAACCCAACTTAGATCTTAAATAAGCAA
>JBBPFJ010000199.1:0-267725 GCA_037975025.1 Excoecaria agallocha
AACCAAGGCGCAGCCAAAGAATGGTGGGATCTCCAAGAAGAAGGTTGCCAAGAAAGAGAATCCCAAAGGAACTTGCTTCCATTGTGGAAAAGATGGTCATTGGAAGCGTAACTGCAAGGCCTATCTAGATTCTCTTAAGGAGAAGAAGCAAGCTGTTGCATCTACTTCAGGTATTCATATGATTGAAATTAATACTTATTCTATTGCTTCAAAACAATCTTGGGTATTAGATACCGGATGTGGATCTCATTTATGTAATGATCTACAGGGGCTTAGAAGCTTTAGAAGAGTTGGAAAGGCAGAGATTTGTTTGCAGTCAGCTACTGGACAAAACATCTCTACAACTGTTGTGGGGACTTATCATTTGCCTCTTCCGAGTGGATTAGTACTGGAATTAAATAATTGTTATTATGTTCCAGCTTTGTCCAAGAGTATTATTTCTTTCAGTTGTTTAATGAACGATTATGATATTTCTTTAAAGGACAAATGTTGTTACATTTTTAAGAACAATATATTTTATGCAAAAGCTATCATTGAGAATGGTATATTTGTTCTTGATTTAATTAAAGAAGTACATAATGTGGATACCAAGAGAATGAAACATGATAATCTAAATACCTCATACTTATGGCATTGTCGTTTAGGCCACATAAATGAAAAATGCATGACCAAATTGCACAAGTCAGGTGATTTGGGATCATTTGATTATGAATCATTTGATACATGCGAATCTTGTTTATTGGGAAAAATGACAAAAGCTCCCTTTATTGGTAAAGGAGAACGAGCTAAAATGGTTTTGGACTTAATACATTCGGATGTATGTGGTCCAATGACTACACATGCTAGAGGAGGTTACTCCTACTTCATTACTTTCATAGATGATTATTCCAGGTTTGGATACATCTATCTAATGAAATATAAGTCTGAAGCATTTGAAAAGTTCAAAGAATTCAGAAATGAAGTAGAGAAACAACTTGGCAAAAGTATTAAAACACTTAGATCAGATCGAGGTGGAGAATACTTAAGTCAAGAGTTTCAGGATTATCTTAGAGATAATGGGATTTTATCTCAATGGACTCCTCCATATACACCACAACACAATGGTGTATCCGAAAGGAGGAATCGAACACTATTAGATATGGTTCGATCAATGATGAGCCGAGCGGACTTGCCTAAGTCTTTTTGGGGATATGCACTAGAAACTGCTGTTTATGTGTTAAATAGAGTTCCTAGTAAATCGGTTGATGTTACTCCATATGAGATGTGGAATAACAAGAAACCCACGCTTTCTCATATGAAAGTATGGGGTTGTCCTGCTTATGTGAAGAGGACAATGTCAGACAAACTGGATGTTAAGTCTGACAAATGTTTATTTGTGGGATATCCAAAAGAAACGTTTGGATATTATTTCTATAATCCCTTAGAACAAAAAGTGTTTGTTTCAAGGCATGCTGTCTTCTTGGAAAAAGAGTTTCTCCTACGAGAAGACAGTGGGAGTAAAAT
The DNA here is from genome assembly GCA_037975025.1 of Excoecaria agallocha. NCBI lineage: Eukaryota > Viridiplantae > Streptophyta > Magnoliopsida > Malpighiales > Euphorbiaceae > Excoecaria > Excoecaria agallocha. The sequence goes on from JBBPFJ010000199.1 coordinate 1,504, forward strand.
TGAACTTGGTGAAGTTCAGGACCCACAAATAGAAGTAGATCAACCGATTGAACCCGAAACTAAATTTCATAATGATGAGATTACAGTTGAACCTGATTATACACAGAATCCTAGAAGGTCTACTAGGATGCGTTCTATCCCTGTGAGATATGGATTTCACATTGATTCGGATAGAGGCATAACTGTAGTAGAGGACAATGAGCCTACAAGCTATCAAGAAGTTTTGAACAGTTCAGAACGTGATTTATGGCTTAAGGCTATGCAGTCCGAAATGGACTCCATGTATGAGAATAAAGTATGGACTTTAACTCAACCACCTGAAGGGATAAAACCCATAGGGTGCAAATGGGTCTTCAAAAAGAAGACTGACATGGAAGGTAATATAGTTACCTATAAAGCTCGCTTAGTAGCAAAAGGTTATCGTCAAAAAGAAGGTATTGACTATGACGAAACTTTTTCTCCTGTAGCGATGCTTAAGTCTATAAGAATACTTTTAGCCATTGCAGCTCATTATGATTATGAGATTTGGCAGATGGATGTGAAGACAGCTTTCCTTAATGGAAATCTTACCGAGGATGTGTATATGACACAACCAGAAGGATTCACATCAGGAAATGGCGAAAAGGTATGCAAGCTTCAAAGATCCATTTATGGATTGAAGCAAGCCTCTAGGAGTTGGAACATACGATTCAATGAGACAATCAAAGAGTTTGGTTTCTCACAGAATGAAGATGAACCTTGTGTGTATAAAAGGGTCAGTGGGAGTGCAATTGTCTTCCTAGTTCTATATGTAGATGACATATTGATCATGGGAAATGACGTTTCTCTTCTCCAATCTGTTAAAATATGGTTATCCAAGCAATTCTCCATGAAAGACCTTGGAGAAGCATCCTATATTCTGGGAATAAGGATCTATAGAGATAGATCCAATAGGTTGCTAGGTCTTTCTCAAAGTACATATATAGATAAAGTATTGAAGAGGTTCAATATGGATCTCTCTAAGAAAGGGTTTATACCCATGGTGCATGGGAAACACCTTTCTAAGTCTATGTGTCCACAGACACTGGAGGATAGAGAGAGCATGAATAGAATACCATATGCATCTGCAATTGGTTCTATCATGTATGCTATGTTATGTACACGTCCAGATGTAGCATTTGCTTTGAGTGTCACAAGCAGATTCCAATCTAATTTTGGAGAGGAACATTGGGCAGCTGTCAAGAATATTCTTAAGTACTTGAGAAGGACTAAGGATGTATTCTTGGTATTTGGAGAGGGCAGTTTGGAAGTAAATGGGTATACGGATGCCAGCTTCCAATCTGACAAAGATGATTGTAAATCACAATCTGGTTATGTGTTCATAATGGGAGGAGGAGCAGTTAGTTGGAAAAGTTCCAAACAAGAAACAACTGCTGATTCCACGACAGAAGCTGAGTACATTGCTGCTTCAGAAGCAGTCTGGATCAAAAAGTTCATAACTGAACTAGGAGTGGTGCCTAGCATTGTTGATCCGATTCCTTTATATTGTGACAACAATGGAGCCATTGCGCAAGCAAAGGAACCACGGTCTCATCAGCGATCCAAACATGTTCTCAGACGCTACCATCTCATAAGGGAAATAGTAGCTAGAAATGATGTGAAAATAGAAAGGGTTCCCACAGATGACAATGTGGCGGATCCCCTCACTAAAGCACTTTCCCAGATAAAGCATGATCACCATATAAATAGCATGGGTCTGAGACATATGAGTGATTGGCTCTAGTGCAAGTGGGAGATTGTTAGAGAGTATGCCCTAGAGCCCATGTAATAGGGATGTTTTTCATATGTATGAAATTTATATTCTTAATAAAAGGCATCATTCATTTATTAATGCTGTGTTTGAATACATGAGTTTGTAAATCTTAAATTAATAAATGAAGTCCTAGATATTATAAACACAGTGCAAAGGCAATCATGAAGGTGTTCATGATGTGAGATGTCTATCGCATGCAAATGTGTTAATATCTAAATATCCCTAGTCATAGAATTAACAAGATAGGACATTGTTAATTCGGACAGACTAGCACATGTTATGCTTCTTGAATGGTTCAAGCAATGGTTCTCATAGTTGTGATTATGGATGATAATCAAAGCTAACATGTGGATGCTTGTTAGAGGAACAAGTTCATTGGAGACCTGCAAAGAGAATCCTCATATGGATATTAAATCTATGTCAGTGAGGAATCTCTTCATAGCGGTTGTGCAAGTATCCTTAGACTTGAGATCACCAAAGTTATCTTAAGTAGCAAGTGGTATACTTTGACTCCATAACTGATTACTTCCAACTGGGAGTGAACATAGTTAGGAGATTGGGTATATCATGACCTACTTGAAGATAGTTGAGTGATTGACAAAGGATTCACCATCCCAGATTTAACAAGGGAAGTTATCTCACATGATTCTATAATTACCTTGTTCAGTGAATCTCTGGCCAGAGTAATATGCCGAGATGGATGGAGATCCATGAAGGGCATTTTAGGAACAATGGTTAAATTAATAGAACATACATAATTAGATTTATATGAGTTGACAGAAATCCATACTCAGAATCTGATTGAGATAAGAGTGGTGAAAGGAGTAATTGCACGGTAACTGTTTCTATGGAAGGGTACAGTCAAACCACATGACTTTCCTGACATTTGGGTAGTCATGATGCCTAGCTAGAGGCCAATCATGACTTGTATAATGATGTATCAAAATATCAATAGAGATTGATAAATTGATTTAAAGGAGTTTAAATCATGTGAGTTTTGAATAGAACTCACAATTACATATTATACTGCCAACATGGACAGGAACCCAATAGGTCACACACATATAGAGAAAAGGGTAAAATGGTAAAATGACAAGGATAATAATATTTGATATTATTATAAAGGTAGAGAGGAGAATATGATAATAATTAATTAAAGAGTTTAATTAATTATGATCAAATAAAATTGTCCGCGGAACTTTTGAGAAATGTTCTGTAAATTGGACCTAAATGAAATAATGTATTTCATGATTAATTATTATTGTCTTATAAGTGTTATAAGACTACTATAAGTGTTATAGGACTGATATAATAATTAATAGGACCATTGGAGAAATTATAGAGGGCCAAAGGAATGAAGAAGTTGGAGGAAGCCCTCCAGAAGAGGGCTACACGCCAACTTCATACAGAAGGGCTTAGAGGGCTTTTTCTTGGACCAAATTAATTTATATATGTTACATAAGTGTTATGGAACTCACATATTTAATTTGGTTGGATTTGGAATCCATTTGGGTATTTAAATCCAATTAGATGCACAAAGGGCCTAGTTTGTGGATTTTGTGCATGGTCTTTTATGAAAAGATTTAATTTGGATTTAATTAAGCCCAAATGATTATAATTAATTCCAGAAGCCCAATTAATAATTCTCCAGCAATTTTAAAGAGCCCAATCTCATTAAGGAGTTGGAATTTTAACCTAACTATAAAAGGCCAACTAATGAGAATTAGGGTTAAGTGATTAAAACAAAAGGAAAGTCCTTTCACTTATTCTCTCTCCCTTTTGCGCCACTTCCCAAGCTAGCTCTTGGGAATTTCGGCCAGCCCTAGTTGAACACCAAGTTGTTGGTTCAATTTACCCTTCTCTAGTGTGGATTACTCATTGGAGGTGTTCGATTTTGGACACTGTGGTTTGCGACAACCCGGTGCGAAGTAAAATCAACTGTTCAACAAAAATCAAAGGTGATTTTTCTTATTCTCATATAGTTATATTGTGTATTCATGGCAAGATCAGATCTAATGGTTAAAAAATTTTAAAATTCCGCTCATGTATGTGATGCATGTAACCGTTAAATTCCAACAATATATATATAAACATACTTATATGATCAAGTAATGAACAAGCTTGTTATATGCAAACATAAGTACAAGTATGTACATATATGATAGAGTAAATGTGTATATGAACATGCACCTATACTATGAACACATGTGATGTTTAATGATAACATGTTCAAGAACATGATCATGATGATATGTATATTTAGATACAGGTACTGGTATTACTTTAAGAATACATGAAATACATATTTATACACTGGAGAATTGTGCATCATGATATGATCACATACATGTGCAAAATGTATGATACAAATGCTAGCATGATATATATATTAATTGAACTTGAAAACTGTATTGCTTGCTATTAGAGCTTAACTGTGGATAGATAGGTGCCTATAGGGATATTGCAGTTGCCCCTGTTGACATCATTTGGGTCTATGTTACTGTCGATCCCGTTTGGATCAAGAACATCCCCATTTGGGTTGTTAGCTTACCTCGTTTGGATTTACTTGATCGCTCCCCTATTATGTTGACCCCGTTTGGGTCTATGTTTTTGATATCTTTGGATATCTCCTGATTCAATACCCTAAGGTATCCCCTATTCCCGTTATCCACCTTTAGAACTTAAGCAGGCTAAACTAAAGTGAAAATGCTTAAAAATTAATTTCAGTACAAATAAAGCATGATACATGAAATAATATGTTTAACTGTGATGTTTAGAAAAAAAACAAAATATATAATATGGAACAAAAGTTAAAAAATGCAAAAGGAAATAATAATATTTACATAATATAAGAGAAAAACTAAAAGAAAACAAAGCATGTATAAAATAGACCTTAATAGATAACCAAAGAACCAATAGATGGTCAGATGCATGAGATGAGAAGCTAAGGCGCACATGATGGGTAGGTGGATCGCATGATGTTTCGTCACTAGCTATGAGCGGCGGGTGTCACCCAATCTTCTTTTTGTTTGTGACTCATCCCTTGATAGCAATCCTAAGTCCAACAAGTAGCAAAACACTCATAATTGCACAAATAACTTTTAAACATGCTTAAACATTACCCAAAACACCTCAAAATTACATCTGCATGGTCATAAACTCATTTTAAGGCATAAAAATCCAGAAATTAAATAATCAAGAATTTAATACCCTAAAAACACAAGAAAAGGATTTGTAAACAAAAGGCCTACATACATGTTTTTTTTACATGGATTTAAACTGATTTTGAGTCATCATGGCACAATAAACCTAAAAAAGAGATCAAAACATGTAAAATAGAACAAAAGCTCAAAAATCAATGAATCAAAATTACAAGCAATAAAAATAACAAATTAAATAAAACACTATTTAAATATTATTTATTTAATTTCATAGCAATAGGAAAACTAAAGTGTTTAAGCTCAGAATATTATCCTTAATGTATTTGTCACAAAGAACTAAGAGAACGAGAGAAAATCAAGTGTTAAATATGGAACAAGATCTACCTATCAATGATGTACCTCTCGAGAACTAATATAGGGTTCACCAAGAACAAAATAGAGGGAAAAATCCTAGATTATGGACCATCAGGATTATGTGACCCCAAGATGGAATGAGGAGTATAGGACTATTTTGTTGCCTCAAACAAAATATTTTGAGCTAAAATTGGCCATTATTACCATGGTTCAAAGGAACCAATTTTTTGGTTCAGAACTAGATGATCCAACCTAGCATCCTAACATATTTTTAGAAATTAGCAACGTGGTTAAGATACAAAGAATCTACATGGATGCAATTTGTTTAAAGCTATTTCTATTTACATTAATTGGGAAGGCTAGAGATTTGCTACAAATGTCATCAAGTTGATCAATCCAATCTAGGGAGCAAATGCAATAAAAGTTTTTAGCAAGGATTTTTCCGCTAACTAATATAGCAAATATATGGAATAACATCTAGAACTTTCAGTAGATGTGTGTAGAAGCTTTTCATGAAGCATAGGAGAGATTCCAGTGGTTTTTAAAGAGCCATCCCCATTATAAGATAGTTGTGCACCAACTCATGTCAACCTCTTATGTAGGGTCAAATCGTACAAAAGGTCTTTATTGGATGTAGCTTTAGGAGGGAGATTTATGAATAAAATTTTGGAGGAAGCTTTCCTTTTGCTGGATGAGATGGCTACGAATAAAGCACAATAAGCCAACTCTAAAGCAATGAATAAAAGGTAGGGGTACATAGTGTTGATGAAGTAGCTATGATTAAGGCACAATAGAGTTAGTGATTGTAAAAAAGACTTCAACACCTATATAAAGGACTTGAATACCCGTAGGAAGGACTTCGTGCCTATAAAAATGACTTTACTACCTATAGAAAGGACCTGGTGACTGTGTAAAGGACTTAAATGCCTATTAAAAGGACTTATTTTTTTTGTTGGTTTACATGATTCATACTTACGGGAATTCATCTTAAAATAATCGTCCAGCATTCATTGTGCTTGAGCTCCTGGGAATTTGGCAATGTAGCCATTCACCTATATATATATAGAAAAGTTTAGTTAATTAGTTGCATTATTTAATTTGGCAATATAAATCTTATTGTCATTTTGTTATTGATGTGATTTTTCATTAATTTTTACCTTTTCTTTCTTTTGCTAATTGACTAATAATGTTTCATCTATAAAAATATGCATTACTTAATAACATTCACAAACTAATTAAAAACAAGAATAAATACAAAAATTTATACATAAATATAAATAGAATCAAATTAAATTATATATAAAAAAACAAAAGGTAAGTCCCCTTGAACAAAGTCCAAATTACTAAGGGATGAAATCAAGCAACCTTAGTGGTATATGTGATTATTGAGGCATGTATCTAGTTTACGATGAAGGCCTAAAGGATAAGCATTGAGAAGATAAAGGATAAGATGACAAAGGTCAAGACAGAGGCTGAGGTGACAACACTAGTCAATCTAAAGTTGAGGGTTAATAGAACTCAAACCAAGGAAGATAGTTATATAATTGATATATTATAGACCCAACAACCTATGTAAATTGTCTGATGATCAACTCAAGACACATAATAGAAAGAGTGTGCTAGTTTAGATGCCATCAGAGGTTATTTATCATGACTATAATGCGAGTATCCAGCTCCATGTGCTTCTATGTCACCGTCTCTAACAGCTTGGGGAGAACCACCTTTATCACCTTTGTCCTCTGCCTCACAAAAGTGACTAACTCAACCACTACCTAGAGGGGGCTATCAAAATGTTGCCTAGCTATACTAAGAGCTCTCATCATCCTAGACATGTCTTACAGTTTAGCCTGAATGGTAGCCTATAGTGCCTGCATGGATCCTTCATACCAAAGAGTCTTTAATCTATACCATTTGATGAAAGTCTTGTAGCATCTAGCACTGACAGAACCTTGGATGTGAAGGATATAGGATTTGGATAAGGTTTATACCTTCGAGACATGTGGAAGGCTGAATGCTTTAGTCGTGAAGGATAATAAGCCCTATTCAGTGTCTTTAGAACAGTTGGTTATGATGATGGAGCATCAAGTAGCCTATTTATATCTATCCCTAAGTCCATGTCTTGAGCCTCATCCTTTGGAAAGCGAGGGGTAACTAGTTATTATGTTTATGGCCCTATCGATTAAGGTGCAGGCTGTTCCTACTTTTAGACTTTTGTTGCAGGTTAAAGCTTAAGTAGACGAAAGGCACGTAGAGTCTTCTGCAATGTAAGTAGTCTATACGTGCTGAGATGAATGAGCTATTATGTAATAATCCTTATAGTCCTAGCAGTCACTAGGTTAATGTATATGTCCTTATCTAAAGGCTTATCGAAAGTGGACTAACAATCTAGTGACTACGCCACCTACACATATTTGAAAAGTGGGCTACACAGCTAGCCTAAGTAGGTTAGCTACAATCTTGAGGCTAATGCTAATAGGTCATCCTTGGGTTATGGCCTATAAACTCAATATCTATACAACATTCACCAAACTAGGGCTACCAGTGCAATCTAGGTTGGAACTTAAGAGCACTCACTGGATATATCGAAAGACTTGAGTGACTAGTATAGTGTTGTTTGCCATATCAGGATGATAGGGAGCCCCTAATAGAGTAATCTCAACCCAATGTTGTCTCTCAAGCAATCTCTTTGTTGTTAATACTTCTCTTATCGGGAGCTTTATAGCCTCTACAAACCTCATACAATTGATGCTATGTGAAGTTTACCTAACTCTAAAAATGATAAGCCCTAGCTCCTCATCTTGTCTTTGAAACCTATAATACTATAGAATTGTTATAAACTCATGAACCTCCTTGGGATATGTTAGAAACGCTAGCTCAAAGAATTGAGTCTAGTTTATTGCTGCTAAGAAGACCTCTACATCCTCAATCATGTTTATCTTCTCAATAAAGGAACAAGACATGAATCAACTAGCTCTGAACTATACCCTTGCCAAGGTTCGGTATCTCTATCTCTGCTCGATTGTCATCCAAGCAAGTGATGGTGGTGCAACTGGTAATTGAGTAGGCTGATATCTTAGTGGAATTCGTAAAAATAATGATAGTTAGCACATGTAAAAAAATTGAAGAAAAACAATGCAAGAAAGTTATATACTTAAGTTTTGGTTAGTTTGCAAGAATTTTAGCAACATTTCAATTTAAATTTGAGCTAGCTGACCTGTACAAAAATGTGCACGAATATGCCACAATTCAAACTCAACCTAAACTCAACATAGTGTATTATAGCAAACATATGATATTTTTAACATAATTAATAAATCCTAAATAATGACAACGAGAAAATTAATTTAAAAAAACATAAATTGTAAAGGGGAATTATGGTAACACATATTCAAGCTATCAAATTAACTTTGCAATTAATTTATATTTTTCATTATTATAATAAAAAAAATTTAAATAATATTGTAACATGCAAGTTAGGATGTGCTATGACCAGTGTCTAGCAAGTATACTTAATCAGTAAGTAATATAGGGAACTAAGATTAAGATCCTAAATATCTTACCTAAGGAAAACTGTGTAAGTGCAAACTTGTTTAAAATTTTAGAATGAATGTTGTGTGCAAAGAGTAAGAGAAATCCTAAGTTTTGTAATGATGAAAATTTAACGAAACCAAATAGTAACATAAACAACTAACATAATAAAGCCAAAATAATTAAGGAGAAATTTAAGCAAAGAATTATAAACTTAAAAAACCAAGTAATGTAAATTGGCAAAATAATCAACAATAAAGATAACTTCTTTAAAAGGACTATCCACCTTTACTAATATTGCAATAACTCAATTAAAAGGAACACAAGTGGTTATGGAAAAACTTATTATATAAAGCTAGATAGCTTATTTAGACTATCAATCTATGTATTTAATCTTCTTGTTCAGAATAATTGATCACCTAGCATAAGAATCTAGTTTTAAACTCTTAGACATTCATTAAAATCTTTTTCAAGCAAACTTAACTTCAATTTATTCTTAGTTCAACTTTTCTTGGTTTTAATCCACTTGTATTAACACACAATTACCTCAAATTTAGAAAAAAAGCATCCATCAATACTAATGAACTAATGAAGAGCATGCATCTCACAAATCATATGTGAATCAATCACCAACTATTAATCAAATACATTAACAATCAATCTTAACACAATCTAAGATACAAAATTGCATAAAACTAAGAAATAATCAACTCTTATTAAATGAAAGCACAACTAAGTCATTACAAGAAAAGTTTAAGGATTCAAGGATTCTTTAGCAAAAGTAAGAAAATTACTCATAGCTCATCTTAAAACTAAAAAAATAAATAAATAAACAAAAATGATACAAACACTTAAAATTTTTCCATTACTCTTGAAGTCTTTGTAGAGCTTCAATTCTTGCCTCTAAACCCTAAATTCAAAACTAAAATAAACTAAAAACTCTTCATTCGTAAAAATTAATCTGTCTTCTTAAACTAGTGTTCTTTGCTACTTAAATAGCAAACTAGAAGAAGCAGAGTCCTATTCCAATTCAACAAACTGGAATCGACAGAGTGAGATTTTAGTCTACCAAGTGGGGCTTCTTTGTTCTTGACCCTTTGAATGACTCGGTAGAGTAAGATTTTGCTCGATCGAGTGAAACGTTTCTTCATGACCTCTTCCTCTTATCCTACTCAATAGAGTGAGAATTCACTCCACCAATTGGCTACTTTCTAGACTAAACATATGAAACTTTGTCTTAAAAATTCCATTCATAGCTAAAATTCTTCTTTTGCCCTTTAAACTTTTCTTTTTCTTCAATTTCACACCTAAAACACCAATTTATGTAATTAAGTATATGATAAAATAAACTTAACATTTAAACACTAAATTAAATAAATAAACACCAAACTGACATAATAAACACACTAAACACATGTTCAAACATAGTATAATTCACAATTATCAAATACCCTACACTTAGTCTTTGCTCGCCCCCGAGCAAATTAGAACAAACCAACTTCTCAAAATAACCAAACTTTAAGCAAGCATTATGAATTCAAAACTAAGCTTAGCATTTAACAAGAGCACTTAACAAAATTTTAACTACAAGAAATTCAAGCAAGATAATATGAGCTAGTTTCCTTGTGTGTGTGCTAGACCAAGATAATTCAAGCATTATCAAAATCACAATGCCAATGTAAATTCATAATCAAGCTTAAAATGGATGTACACCTATGTGTACAAATGGTTTCGTACTTGAAACTCTAGAAGCACCATAGACCTCTCCTTTAGCACCAGAGCCCGAAGGTCATCTCCGCTAAACAACTCAAAGAAAAAAATATAATCACTTAGGTTTTTAAAGGTTGTAATGGGGTTAGGGTGTTGTTTATCAAAGAATCAACAATAGATAATAAAAAAGAATAGGCACTCTATGATTGAATAGACCAACTTTTCTAAAATTTCAACCAACAAACTCAAAAATTATAGCACTAAGACAAACTTACTTATCCTTTTATATTTAAAGTACCCTTGAGAGCAAAAACTATTGCAACTCTCTAAAATTTACAATTCATCCCCTTTTTGAAGTTACAAATGCTTGCCCCTGTAACTACCCCACACTTAAAACTTTACCATGTTAGAGAGTATGCCCTAGAGCCCATGTAATAGGGATGTTTTTCATATGTATCAAATTTATATTCTTAATAAAAGGCATCATTCATTTATTAATGTTGTGTTTGAATACATGAGTTTGTAAATCTTAAATTAATAAATGAAGTCCTAGATATTATAAACACAGTGCAAAGGCAATCATGAAGGTGTTCATGATGTGAGATGTCTATCGCATGCAAATGTGTTAATATCTAAATATCCCTAGTCATAGAATTAACAAGATAGGACATTGTTAATTCTGACAGACTAGCACATGTTATGCTTCTTGAATGGTTCAAGCAATGGTTCTCATAATTGTGATTATGGATGATAATCAAAGCTAACATGTGGATACTTGTTAGAGGAACAAGTTCATTGGAGACCTGCAAAGAGAATCCTCATATGGATATTAAATCTATGTCAGTGAGGAAGCTCTTCATAGCGCTTGTGCAAGTATCCTTAGACTTGAGATCACCAAAGTTATCTTAAGTAGCAAGTGGTATACTTTGACTCCATAACTGATTACTTCCAACTGGGAGTGAACATAGTTAGGAGATTGGGTATATCATGACCTACTTGAAGATAGTTGAGTGATTGACAAAGGATTCACCATCCCAGATTTAACAAGGGAAGTTATCTCGCATGATTCTATAATTGCCTTGTTTAGAGAATCTCTGGCCAGAGTAATTGCCGAGATGGATAGAGATCCATGAAGGGCATTTTAGGAACAATGGTTGAATTAATAGAACATACATAATTAGATTTATATGAGTTGACAGAAATCCATACTCAGAATCTAATTGAGATAAGAGTGGGGAAAGGAGTAATTGCACGGTAACTGTTTCTATGGAAGGGTACAGTCAAACCACATGACTTTCCTGACATTTGGGTAGTCATGATGCCTAGCTAGAGGCCAATCATGACTTGTATAATGATGTATCAAAATATCAATAGAGATTGATAAAATGATTTAAAGGAGTTTAAATCATGTGAGTTTTGAATAGAACTCACAATTACATATTATACTGCCAACATGGACAGGAACCCAATAGGTCACACACATATAGAGAAAAGGGTAAAATGGTAAAATGACAAGGATAATAATATTTGATATTATTATAAAGGTAGAGAGGAGAATATGATAATAATTAATTAAAGAGTTTAATTAATTATGATCAAATAAAATTGTCCGCGAAACTTTTGAGAAATGTTCTGTATATTGGACCTAAATGAAATAATGTATTTCATGATTAATTATTATTGTCTTATAAGTGTTATAAGACTACTATAAGTGTTATAGGACCGATATAATAATTAATAGGACCATTGGAGAAATTATAAAGGGTCAAAGGAATGAAGAAGTTGGAGGAAGCCCTCAAGAAGAGGGCTACATTCCAACTCAATACAAAAGGGCTTAGAGGGCTTTTTCTTAGACTAAATTAATTTATATATGTTACATAAGTGTTATGGAACTCACATATTTAATTTGGTTGGATTTGGAATCCATTTGGGTATTTAAATCCAATTAGATGCACAAAGGGCCTAGTTTGTGGATTTTGTGCATGGTCTTTTATGAAAAGATTTAATTTGGATTTAATTAAGCCCAAATAATTATAATTAATTCCAGAGGCCCAATTAATAATTCTCCAGCAATTTTAAAGAGCCCAATCTCATTAAGGAGTTGGAATTTTAACCTAACTATAAAAGGCCAACTAATGAGAATTAGGGTTAAGTGATTAAAACAAAAGGAAAGTCTTTTTCTCTTAATTCTCTCTCCCTTTTGCGCCACTTCCATTGCTAGCCTCTTGGATTTCGGCCAGCCCTAGTTGAACACCAATTTATTGGTTCAATTTACCCCTCTCTAGTGTGGATTACTCATTGGAGGTGTTCAATTTTGGACACTGTGGTTTGCGACAACCCGGTGCGAAGTAAAATCAAATGTTCAACAAAAATCAAAGGTGATTTTTCTTATTCTCATATAGTTATATTGTGTATTCATGGCAAGATCAGAACTAATGGTTAAAAAATTTTAAAATTCCGCTCATGTATGTGATGCATGTAACCGTTAAAATCCAACATGGTATCAGAGCCTGGTTTTGCCATGGATATACAATTCTATATTATTCTGCGGAATAGGTTTTATTTTATTTTGAGTTATTTATTTCATTCACTTTAAAATATGAGATTTAATTGTTCATGAATGAGAAATATTGATTTCTGGATGTATTTGTGATCAAATAAATTTGGTGGAAACAAAACCGAAATTTTTGAAGAAAAGTGATTAGGGTTTGGCGTGAAACCCTAGGTAATGTAGGGGATGTTCTAATTTAATTTCTTATGGATCCATTTAAAAATTATTTAGATGATATTTTATGTGTTTAATATGTGATATTAAGCCGTAGGATCGAATGAAATTAAAATCAAACAAGTTTTGCATGAAAACTAGTTTTGTCGAAAAGTTCGATAAATTGGTGTTCTACATGTGTTCATGGTTAGAACGACTTTTGATCTTCTAAATTTGATATATATGATATATTAAAGTGTTTTTAATTAATTGGATTAATTAAATTGGGCCTTAAATTAATTTGATTAATTTTAATTCATTAAAACCACTTAATGGGCTTAATTATATTTACGGACTTGGTTTAAATTAGTGAATGACTTGGTGGGCCCAAGGAGCTGATTTAAATTAACTATTATAAACATTAATTATATTTATTAATGGGTTTTAAGGGCTGGAGTGGGCTTGGCTCATTCCAAAAGGCCCAAATGACACAAAACTAGTTTATGTGTGAACACACTTAGGGTTTTTCTTCTGTGGGTTTCGGCCTACACTTGTTTTAAGCCCAAAATTGATTCTTTTAATTATTTAATATGATTAATTAATTAAATAATCAATTTATAATTAATTAATAATCAATTTGATTGATTATTAAGGCAAGAACACATTCATGCAAAAAGGTTTCCTAAAATGAAAGTTTCCAAAATGGAAAAAGTTTCCTAATTTGATCACATCATTAAAATAACTCAAAATATATTTTAAAAGGTGTAAACAAAGTTAGTAATCCATTTCTTTATGCATTAGAAAGGCATATAAGGGTGTATGATTGGCATGATGGATAGTTATGGACAAAGCCCAATGTGATTGAGCATTATGCATGTTTTGGCCCAATGAGGACTTTCATGTCCCGGCTACTTGTTTTTGGCTTGTATTTCATTTCAAATTGTAATATGTAATTAGATTACTTAGATTAGAATTAGAAATAGAGATGGAGACCATTTTCAAGGAGCAAGATGGGCCGGATGGAGATCCAACAAGCTTGAAGATAATGTAATTATTTTTCTTGTTTGAATCATGCATACTACCTAGATGTGACCTTTTGATTTCCCTCTTGGCTCGGGGAAATCAATGTAGTGAAGTCCATAACTATACCACATTTGTATGCTTATACTTATGTGATAGATATAGGATGCATACCAATGTATGCCAACCATGTATGATGAGACTTAATTAACTAAAACCCTCAAACAAATACTAAGGTATATAAGCCTTCCATTAATTTGAGGAGAACTAGAGTTCTTTATAGCGTGGGTTGTTGACCACAGTCAAGCTCACATTATATCGAATATGTTCAAACCTAATTAAATGGGTCATCTTAGCTAGCCCATTAGTTTGTTGACCACAGTCAAGGCTAATGGTTCTTGAGGTAAGATTAGGGAATGCATATATGATATGCATGCATCAAGAGTGGATAACCTAATGATCCAATAGTTGTGTAGAGACACAATTGGTATAGAGATACCTACCTTTCAAGGGTATGGAATTTGGCTTGTTGACTACAGTCAAGGTCAAATTACATATCAAGGATTGGATATTGGCCCACTAAGAAAACCATCGGGTTTTCTCGGATTATATAGTGAGGGCTATTAATTCGCAATAAAATAGTGGGAGTAAATGGATTAATTAAAGACCTTATTAATGCATACATATATATGAACATACTCTCATATCTTTTCTTTTTCACATCTAGGTCATCATCATGAGCACATCAAACATTAATATACGATCAATCTTGGATAACAAGCTGGTTGGCAACAACTATTCTGACTGGATCAGGCAAGTGAGAATTGTTCTCAGGGCTGAAAAGATCCATTATGTCTTGGATAAAGATCCACCACCACTTCCATCAGATGATGCCATTGATGAGATCAAAGGCATTTATCGAAAATACATGGAGGATAGTGAAGCAGCAGCATGTCTGATGCTGGGTGCTATGTCCTCGGAGCCTCAGAAGCAACATGAAATGATGGATGCTAGAACCATCATTTTACATCTAGAGGAGCTTTATTCTTCTCAGGCTAGAACTGAGCAATATGAGATTGCTCGAGCTCTATTTAGTTGTAAAATGGTGGAAGGCACTTCAGCTGCTACTCATGCATTGAAGATGTATGGGTATATTGAGCATTTGAGTAGACTTGGCTATGTTATGGATAATGATCTATACATAGATTTAATCTTGTACTCGTTGGCTCTAAGTTATGCACCTTTTGTGCTTAACTTCAACATGAACAAGATCCAAGTATCCATTCCTGAGTTAATCAACATGCTCAAGACAGCTGATGGATCATTTAAGATAGATCCAAAAAGTGACATAGTTGTCACTTCTGCTAAAGGCAAGAAGCAGAAGAAGAAGAAGATAACCAAGGCACAGCCAAAGAATGGTGGGATCTCCAAGAAGAAGGTTGCCAAGAAAGAGAATCCCAAAGGAACTTGCTTCAATTGTGGAAAAGATGGTCATTGGAAGCGTAACTGCAAGGCCTATCTAGATTCTCTTAAGGAGAAGAAGCAAGTTGTTGCATCTACTTCAGGTATTCATATGATTGAAATTAATACTTATTCTATTGCTTCTAAACAATCTTGGGTATTAGATACCGGATGTGGATCTCATTTATGTAATGATCTACAGGGGCTTAGAAGCTTTAGAAGAGTTGGAAAGGCAGAGATATGTTTGCAGTCAGCTACTGGACAGAACATCTCTACAACAGTTGTGGGGACTTACTATTTACCTCTTCCTAGTGGATTAGTACTGGAATTAAATAATTGTTATTATGTTCCAGCCTTATCCAAAAGTATTATTTCTTTCAGTCGTTTGATGAACGATTATGATATTTCTTTGAAGGACAAATGTTGTTACATTTTTAAGAACAATATGTTTTATGCAAAAGCTATCATTGAGAATGGTATATTTGTTCTTGATTTAATTAAAGAAGTACATAATGTGAATACCAAGAGAATGAAATATGATAATCTGAATACCTCATACTTATGGCATTGTCGTTTAGGCCATATAAATGAAAAACGCATGACCAAGTTACACAAGTCAGGTGATTTGGGATCATTTGATTATGAATCATTTGATACATGTGAATCTTGTTTATTGGGAAAAATGACAAAAGCTCCCTTTATTGGTAAAGGAGAACGAGCTAAAATGGTTTTGGACTTAATACATTCAGATGTATGTGGTCCAATGACTACACATGCCAGAGGAGGTTACTCCTACTTCATTACTTTCATAGATGATTATTCCAGGTTTGGATACATCTATCTAATGAAATATAAGTCTGAAGCATTTGAAAAGTTCAAAGAGTTCAGAAATGAAGTAGAGAAACAACTTGGCAAAAGTATTAAAACACTTAGATCAGATCGAGGTGGAGAATACTTAAGTCAAGAGTTTCAGGATTATCTTAGAGATAATGGGATTTTATCTCAATGGACTCCTCCATATACACCACAACACAATGGTGTATCTGAAAGGAGAAATCGAACACTATTAGATATGGTTCGATCAATGATGAGCCGAGCGGACTTGCCTAAGTCTTTTTGGGGATATGCACTAGAAACTGCTGTTTATGTGTCAAACAGAGTTCCTAGTAAATCGGTTGATGTTACTCCATATTGTTAGAAAGTATGCCCCAGAGCCCATGTAATAGGGATGTTTTTCATATGTATGAAATTTATATTCTTAATAAAAGGCATCATTCATTTATTAATGCTGTGTTTGAATACATGAGTTTGTAAATCTTAAATTAATAAATGAAGTCTTAGATATTATAAACACAGTGCAAAGGCAATCATGAAGGTGTTCATGATGTGAGATGTCTATCGCATGCAAATGTGTTAATATCTAAATATCCCTAGTCATAGAATTAACAAGATAGGACATTGTTAATTCGGACAGACTAGCACATGTTATGCTTCTTGAATGGTTCTCATAATTGTGATTATGGATTATAATCAAAGCTAACATGTGGATGCTTGTTAGAGGAACAAGTTCATGGGAGACCTGCAAAGAGAATCCTCATATGGATATTAAATCTATGTCGGTGAGGAATCTCTTCATAGCGGTTGTGCAAGTATCCTTAGACTTGAGATCACCAAAGTTATCTTGAGTAGCAAGTGGTATACTTTGACTCCATAACTGATTACTTTCAACTGGGAGTGAACATAGTTAGGAGATTGGGTATATCATGACCTACTTGAAGATAGTTGAGTGATTGACAAAGGATTCACCATCCCAGATTTAACAAGGGAAGTTATCTCGCATGATTCTATAATTGCCTTGTTCAGAGAATCTCTGGCCAGAGTAATATGCCGAGTTGGATGGAGATCCATGAAGGGCATTTTAGGAACAATGGTTAAATTAATAGAACATACATAATTAGATTTATATGAGTTGACAGAAATCCATACTCAGAATCTAATTGAGATAAGAGTGGTGAAAGGAGTAATTGCACGGTAACTGTTTCTATGGAAGGGTACAGTCAAACCACATGACTTTCCTGACATTTGGGTAGTCATGATGCCTAGCTAGAGGCCAATCGTGACTTGTATAATGATGTATCAAAATATCAATACAGATTGATAAAATGATTTAAAGGAGTTTAAATCATGTGAGTTTTGAATAGAACTCACAATTACATATTATACTGCCAACATGGACAGGAACCCAATAGGTCACACACATATAGAGAAAAGGATAAAATGGTAAAATGACAAGGACAATAATATTTGATATTATTATAAAGGTAGAGAGGAGAATATGATAATAATTAATTAAAGAGTTTAATTAATTATGATCAAATAAAATTGTCCGCGAAACTTTTGAGACATGTTCTATAAATTGGACCTAAATGAAATAATGTATTTCATGATTAATTATTATTGTCTTATAAGTGTTATAAGACTACTATAAGTGTTATAGGACTGATATAATAATTAATAGGACCATTGGAGAAATTATAAAGGGCCAAAGGAATGAAGAAGTTGGAGGAAGCCCTCCAGAAGAGGGCTACACGCCAACTCCATACAGAAGGGCTTAGAGGGCTTTTTCTTGGACCAAATTAATTTATATATGTTACATAAGTGTTATGGAACTCACATATTTAATTTGGTTGGATTTGGAATCCATTTGGGTATTTAAATCCAATTAGATGCACAAAGGGCCTAGTTTGTGGATTTTGTGCATGGTTTTTTATGAAAAGATTTAATTTGGAATTAATTAAGCCCAAATGATTATAATTAATTCCAGAGGCCCAATTAATAATTCTCCAGCAATTTTAAAGAGCCCAATCTCATTAAGGAGTTGGAATTTTAACCTAACTATAAAAGGCCAACTAATGAGAATTAGGGTTAAGTGATTAAAACAAAAGGAAAGTCTTTTTCTCTTAATTCTCTCTCCCTTTTGCGCCACTTCCATTGCTAGCCTCTTGGATTTCGGCCAGCCCTAGTTGAACACCAATTTGTTGGTTCAATTTACCCCTCTCTAGTGTGGATTACTCATTGGAGGTGTTCGATTTTGGACACTGTGGTTTGCGACAACCCGGTGCAAAGTAAAATCAACTGTTCAACAAAAATCAAAGGTGATTTTTCTTATTCTCATATAGTTATATTGTGTATTCATGGCAAGATCAGAACTAATGGTTAAAAAATTTTAAAATTCCGCTCATGTATGTGATGCATGTAACCGTTAAAATCCAACATACCATATATGCTAGCTTTATTTATTTCTCTCACACTAGCTATTTTTTTTCACACTAGCTTCATTACTGGCATTATGATGATCAAATGAGTAGTCATAAGGTAAAATTTTTCACTATTCTCTTGACTTAATTTATAACCTTTGCTAATAATTCCAAACTATCTTATTACACCTTTCAATAATACCAAAAAAAAGTTAATCCATCCAATTCTAGAGTTGCTAATTATAGAGGGAAAGATAAAGGCTTTCTAGGGTACATGCTTAATAATTGAGTGTAATAAGAAAAATAAATACGGTATGCATTAAGCACACCTCATTAAGCTCAAAATGGCTAACAATGGATAATTAAACACATAAGGTAGGTAAATAGTCTCAATATGGCACAACGAGAAAAATTATGCCTAGATCACTTTCTAAGTTGCTTAAGTTGTTTCTATGCTTCAAAGGGTGATGAGGAAGGTTTTAGTGTCTTAAAATTCCTTACTTAACTACTACAATGCACTAGTTTTTTTCTCTTATTTCAAAACTAGTCTTGGTGCTTAAAAATTGAAAACTAACAAATATAAGTCTAGTTGAATGTTAAACTAGCTAAAAACTCATTAAACAACATGCTTGTCTTAATGGTAAACAAACATTTTAAACACTGCATATTCTAAGTTCATGTTTAGCTAGTTAAATTTTTAAGCATATAACTGGGGCAAACTATGTCTAATGTAAGCTGAGTGATAATTTTGAACTTAACTATTTGACTAGAGTAAAAATGGGAAAAATAAACTACTAGTAATGACTAACAACATTTAAAAGTACTCTTACTTAATGCAAAATTAAAAGTTGCACCTAAAGTCAACCTTACATGAAACACCCTACATCTAAAGCCTTAAACATTTATTATACTATATATTTAAGTCGTGTTATATTAGGTTATTAACCCAATTAAATCATCATTAATCATATCAAATGGTCTATTTAATTAGACAAAATGTACATTAATTAGGGGTTTCACACAATTTCCATCTTATTAATGACATATGCATAATGACTCGTCATGCCACTCACTTATCATATTCAAGTGTGATACAACTATCTTAATCTATTTATTGTCATGCATAACATTCAGCATTTCATCTAACATATATATATATCTATATATATATATATATATATATATAAGCATTCTAGCTTCATATGCATGCATATTCTAGCATTCTTTAATGAGCTAGTTACATCATTTACTTCCATATGACATACATATATTAAATAGCCTTTTATACATATTAAACTTGTTAAGAAACTTGTACAAAATTTAACCAAAAATATCCCTACATCAATTTCTATGAACTGTTATTGGCCTGTCCTGATGAAGAGTTCGTTCTTGTACAAAAGTCTTGTCTACAGAACCTATAAGGATAAAATAACACGTGTTAAGCTATAAAGCTTAGTGGGGACATAAAAATAATGGGTGGCCACTCACAGCGGCCATCAAAGCAAAATACCAAATGTAACATATATATTCACATATATAAGCCTTTCGTACAATACTCATTTAACAATCATAGTAATATATATATATATATATATATATATATATATATATATATATATATATATACATACATGGCAATTATCATATCGGACTAGTTCAAATTACATCTCCTCATGATTATACATAACGCATATAATAGAATTATTTTCATGATATGGGTTCCTTCTAGTCATAAGCAATATATCACATATAAAACATGTATGAAAGACATTTGTAGATCTCTATAATTTCATATTAAATCATGGCATAAATAAAAGCATGCACATTTAATAATTTAATGATTATAACAATCTTTTATAACCTAAAATAATTCTTTTAACCTCTTATAGCCTGCTAAAGCTCTAAAGGTCGATAACGGATTGGTGGATACCTGAGGGTATCAAAATAGTGGATATTCAAAGATATCAAAACTATGGACCCGAACGAGTCAACTATACGATGGACCTGTCAAAGGCCCCAAATGGGGCTATGTATCATCCAATAGGATCAAATGTACTTTGGACCTAAAAAGGTCAACAATGGCTGCTGCAATATCCCTATTGGTGCCTATCTATCCACTATTGAACTCTGTACACAGGTGATACTTTTATTGATTCCCTTTTCATATCACATATTCATTCATACATCATGCAATTGAAATGTTTTTATAGTCATATAACAGTTGATTCATCACTATTGCATATTTCATATGCATTAATCATATGACTTTTCATATTCCTTTAACTTACTTTCAATAGCTATCTCATGTGTGCATAGCATGCCTTTTAAATCAAGTAGTGAAACATACCTACTTGGTTTTTCATCATAACATATGCCTCACATATGAAACTCTACAACATGTCATAACATCCAATTGCATTTGATCATATAATTCAATGGATCTTTGGTCATAATTTAACTATACATATATCAGCACTTTGCTTTTATGGGTTATTTGCATGTTATAGTGCTGTTCATAATCTGTAGAGGTACTAAGATAGAATAGCAAGTTCTCTCATCCAAAAGCATGGCAATAAAAGAAGGATGCATGTTACATAGGCAAGTCCCGAGTGCGACAAGGGTCACAAGCACTATAAAGGCAAAATTAAAAGTTCACTTATACTACAATGCCGCAAGTGCAACAGATGCGGATTACACAATTTCAAAATCTTTTTATTAACACAACTATTGTAAGGATTCCTTTTTATGCATAAATAACTTACTCATGTTTACATCATTTTATCCCTAGTTTCATGAATTAATAATTCATAGTACTTCCAATTAATACCTATAATTTAGATAATATAATTTGACATGCATTAACATTTCTAGATTTTAATCAAATACTTCTATTTGCATGCATTTAAAGGGGCAAGAAGATCCATATAAATTCAAACCACATAAATCCCATACCTTGGCCAAAATTTCCCTTAACTTCAATCTTATGCCTTTCCTTATCCTATACTCCTTCCACCTTCTTCTTTTTCTTAAACAACAATTCATCCATTTATCATATTTCCAGCATTTAATCCACTCCACCATCAACCACATAAGAAGAAGATGAAGAAGAAGAGATGAATTATCAAATTTAACATGTTTACCTTAATTTTTAGCACTAGCTATCCTTGATTAATTCCACATGCAGGGATTCCTTCAAGAACATTTAGATATGCTTTAAAAGATCAAAGAAATTGAAGGAGAGAGAGAACCAAATTCTAGAATTTCTTACTAAAAACCTGGTCCTCCATACATTATCTCTCTTAACATGAATTGACTTTTATAATGGCAATGGTAAATTCTCTTTTAAGCCCTAATGAAACCGATCAATTTATTGCATGTTATAAATTGACCAATCCATTTATTACTTTTCTTAAATCAACCTCTTAAATCTCTTTTTTATTCACATTTGACCCTTAAGATGTCCTATTTACAAATTGAGGCCTAAATTAATACTTCATGCTTTAATTATACCCTTGAACATTATTAAACCTAAAATAATAATTTAATTTCCTTCATGCCATTAATATAATATAATTATTTTATAACTTGTCCCATAACTTATGTGGGATTCACATTTATAATTTAATCTCAATTAATCATAACCCTATTAAATTCCTGCATTTTCAATTAGGGTCATATTATGAGCCTCACAAATCTCGCCCCCTTAAAGAACTTCATCCTCGAAATTCATACCTAGTTTAAATAATTGAGGGTATTGCTCCCACATGGCTGCTTCCAATTCCCAAGTTACTTCTTGAACACCATGATGTTGCTATAACACTTTGACTAGAGGGATTTGCTTGTTCCTTAATTGTCTGATTTTTTCGGTTCCTCACAATATGTGAAATCCGGTTGCACTTGAATATGTTACACTTGCAGCTAATGAGATTCATCCGAGCAAAATATTCTAAGCATAGACACGTGAAACACATCATGAAGCTTGGCTAATTCTATAAAAAGAGCCAAT
Organism: Excoecaria agallocha; assembly: GCA_037975025.1. Classification (NCBI taxonomy): domain Eukaryota; kingdom Viridiplantae; phylum Streptophyta; class Magnoliopsida; order Malpighiales; family Euphorbiaceae; genus Excoecaria; species Excoecaria agallocha. The sequence continues at coordinate 24,497 of JBBPFJ010000199.1, forward strand.
CTATAAGCCATTGGTCCAACTCTTTGCAGAATTTCAAATGGACCAATAAATCTAGAACTGAGTTTCCCCATTTTTCCAAATCTCAGAACTTTTCACCAAGGGGATACTTTGAGAAATACTTTGTAATCCACTTGATACTCGATATCCTTTCTTTTCAAGTAAGCATAGGATTTATGTCTGTCACAAGCTTCTTTTAGCCTGTGCTTGATAACTTGAACTTTTTCCTCTGTATCTGTGAGGATCCAAATTAGGCCCTGGTAGAATTCAAGGACATAATCCCAATTATAAATGTTTAAACAAGCTTAATTAGATGAATTATTATGAGTTTATATTTATTGAAGGATAAACTAGTTATTTATTTCTGTGTGTAATTGAAATAATATTTTATTTCAAGGATCAATTGGGATGTAAGTGTTATTAAGTTAACATTAATTATGTGATGAATATGTGAATTATATGTTATGACTTTTATAATGGTATAATTAAAAAGGGGAATATAGTTTGAGGGGTTAATTAAAGTAGGATATAAACTTAAAGGTTAATGTTAAAAATAATAAATGAGTGGGGTCAATTTTATAAGAGATAGCATATGATGGGGTAAAATTAAAAGAAAAAAGATAAGTTGTGGGTCAATGTTAGACATGCAAGAAAGTGAGAGGCAAAGGTGTAACATGGAAGAAATTGAGAGAAATTAGTGGAACATGCAAAATCTTATGGGACAAAGAAAGAAAATTTCCTTGCCACTATATATATACTATATTTCACATGAAAGAGAAGAGATGTGAGAGAGGGACGGCATTTAGAGAGTGAGATTACAGAAATTCTTCTTTGCTCTCTCTCTCATGTGTTCATGGTTAATCTCTTAAAGAAGCCAAAGAAGAAATTCTTGCATGTGATGATTAATCAATAGAAATTGTGCATCAAATTAAGGTAATAACTTCAATTGAATGACATCTTCTTCTTCTTCTCCTTTTTCTTTTCATTTTGATGAGGTAATGGTAGAGTAAGGTGCTGGAATTTTATTTGAATGATGATGATGTTTGTGAAGGAGAAGAGGAGGGTAGAAAGAGTAAAGGAAAGGAAATTGCAAGGCATTGAAGACAAGGGATTTTCAGCCAAGGTATGGGAACTTAGGCTGTTCATAATTGCATGCAAATTTGCTGGAACATGTTGTGATTCCTTTGACTTAGTGACAGAAATTTAGGGTTATTGTTTTCTGGGTTTTATCGAAACGAGATGAAGAACAGATTTGGTTGTGAGTGTCTTTGCCGAGTCGTGAAGCTCTTCACGAGTCGTGAAATATTGTCCGCTTCACGAGTCATGTACCCTTTTCCTCTAGGTCACTCATGAAATTTTAACCTTTTTTTCCACTCGTGAGCCCCTTCACGAGTCATGAAATGTTGCCCTTTTTCTCCACTCGTGAGCCCCATCACGAGTCGTGAAATGTTGCCCTTTTTCTCCACTCGTGAGCCCCTTCACGAGTCATGAAATGTTGCCCTTTTCCCCACTCATGAGCCCCTTCATGAGTTGTGAAATGCTGCCCTTTTTCTCCACTCGTGAGGCCCTTCATGAGTCGTGAAATGTTGCCTTTTTACTTCACTCGTGAGCCTCTTCACGAGTAGAACGTTTCTTCATGACTGATTGACCTATCTGGATTGTTTTGCTCATAAGTTGAGTTATAGAGTAGAAAATTGAGTGATTATTTTTGCGTTGGAAACTAGACTTCCATACCTATATATCATATGAAGAAATATAAACTTAAATATGTCTCTAAGTATATGGAATTTAGGGTTGAATTTGGACTAGTTTCCCTGGACTGCTAATAGAAATAGACTTTACACTAATGGGCATAACTTTTAGTAGAGATGTTGAAATACTAGAAAATAAAATTCTTATGAAAATAGAGACATGAAAGTCTAACTTTTATGAAGAAATGTTGGTCTATATCCTTTTAAATTTTACGTTATGAATTTTCTAAGTGACATACCACACTGTTTTAGTTTTAAAAATAGCCTATAGTATTTAGTCAATAACTCGAGCTATGGGTCAGATATTAAGATGAATTTTAATGCTATGGAAACTAGACACATAGGGGGATAAGATTGTGGAAGATAATTTTTCCTGAAAAATTACATCTTAAATTTCAAATGTGGCTCACAAGTCGAGTTCAGAATGCTGCCCTGTGCAGATTTTCCTTAACGTACTTTATTTTGTGGTTTTCAATTAGTTAAGCTAAATATGTATTTATGTGATTACCAAATGAATTGGATAGGGCATGTAATATGAATATTAAATACAAAATTATATGTATACATATACTTTCACACGTGTACATAGGTAACGATTAGTGAGGAATATATCTAACATATATTTGTGATTAAATTTGTTTATAATTGTTATATGCAAGGCTAATGTTTGTATATACTCTTATGATGATATATGCTCAGTTATCATTAAGCAATGTCTAAAATAGAAATACATGTAACTAGGAATGTAAATCAAGTTATGATTACATATGTATAGCTTAACTACATGTTGGTATGATAAATTCATCGGTATATGGAAACATATTGAATTAAGTATGGCATGTAATATGATTGTTGATAAAGGTTTACACATATTTATATTTATACCTAAGTAAGGGTTGTTGGTAATGATGAGTAAAGTGAAACGTATGAATATGCCTTTACTTAATTGAAATGACATGATTAAGCCTATGTGTTGTCACATGTTAACATGCAGAAATACAGATCTACAATGCTATAGACTCCATTATAGAAATTTCATTAAATCATATAATGGTAATGTTATATGAGACTATGTATATAAGTGTATGCATTAGAGAAGGAGTATCTTGTCATGTGAGTTTTATATGAGAAAATTATATAAATTGTTTATGAATTGTGCATATATGTATATGTACTAAAGAAGATATATAGATTTTACATGATTATGTATGGGTACAAATGACATCATACAGTATTGTCTTGACATACGGAATAATTACATGATCGAATAGCATTACAAGAACAAAATAGTAATGCCCAACAGCGAAATGTTTATAGGTTTACAGGAAGCTATACATGAGCGCATTTATGAGTACATTGTTTATGGTTATACTAGAGTATACATGTGCATATAAGAATATGATTGTATAAAGAAAAGATAAAGTAGATTTTATTGCCTGCGTTGAGTCTAGGAAGTGGATAGATAGGCATGCCTATAAGGGTACCTTGCAGCTACGATATTTTCAACCCCGTTGGGGTTGTAGTTAACCCCATTTGGGTGACTAAATAGACATACATGGTCCATTTTGGATCATTTTTAGCCCCGTTTGGGTGACTAAACAGACAGACATAGTCCCGTTTGGATCATTTTCAATCCCGTTTGGGTTGTAGTCAACCCCGTTTGGTTGACTAAATAGACTTGTACCTTCGGGTACCATCGTATAACCCGTTATCCACCTCTTTAGAGTAGTGCAGGCTTTATACCAAAGTTAAGAAAAGTTTGATGTTCAACTTAAGGTTGTATGAAGTATGATAACATAAATTGATTTCATAATCTAATTTACATGTGAAATTCCTTTTCAGCACATATGGATATTATGATATTAAAAGATGTTGTGATATACACTTTTGCATGATTATCGTATATAGAAATAGTATGTACAGAGTTATATAAATGAACTAGTGCATCATTAATATCAAGTTGTGGACTATAATAGAGATAATATGTTTTCTATAGTAATATGCTACTTGCTTTAGGTAGATAAATGATTTTCAAGATTCATTATGCATGAAAGCTATGAAAAAAAATGTTTTGCTGTAATAAATGTTCTCTATAGCAATGGAATATAAGAGCTATGTATAGGTATTCATGTTGGTGATTGCTTTTAAATTAATACATTGGGTTATTTGTTTTCCCTATATCTACTCGTTCTTGATCTTTATTGAGAATTGATAAATGATAAACTTTCATAGTACTAATGCTCTATCTTACTTTCGAATATGCATATGTCCTTGTTGATCATAGCTCATATGTGAATATGTATTTGTATATATTCCTGGTATACGAAAGTATGTAGTAAGTGGAAGGAATGACTAAGTATAAACAGTGGTATATCATTCAATGAATGAATTGCAAGTCTAAAGGATAAACATGCATATATGATTAAATGTTGTGTATATAAAGCATTAATGCCGAATTTATTATCATTAAGTCATTTGGTTATCTTGTGTGGACTTATGTCTACATTTTGTTTTTATTAAAATTTGGCATAAGTTATGCTTATAGTTCATAATGTATGTTTGTTGACGACCACTGTGAGTAGTCGGTTGTCATATTTAGTGTTCCCCACTAAGCTTTATAGCTTAGCACGGATTTTTGTTTATCCGTGTAGGTTGTGAGAACAGGACTTTCTTCCAGGACTGATATCTGCTGCAAGTTGACCAACACAAGTCTTAGAAGATTGATAATAGCGTCTTCTTTTTGTCCTTATATTATGTAGTTATGGAAACTTTAATTATGTTGCAAATTTTGTATAAGTACTAATGTTAAGTTTGAGAAAACATTGTAATGTATTAAGGACTTTTATATGATTAAGGTATTACTCTTAAGTTCACATGACATGGTTATAATTTCATCTATAAGTTATCTAATTAGAAATGTTTTCAGCTTGGGAACGTTGTAATATATGTCTTTTGGTATATGATATTGTGGTAGTGGCTAAGTATAGGATATGGGTGTTACAATTAGTGGTATCAAAGCCTGGTTTAGCCGTTTTTGGGCTATAAGTGTTTAGTGTAATTGTTATATGGATGTGTTAGTGTGTTGGCCTAATACAGATATCTTGGTTTTGTTTTGTATAGATTAAAGATGGATAAACTAAAAGAAACTAGAAAAGAGATCATTAAAGTCAGCAATTCTGGAGCATTGAACTTATTTATCCCCGATCCTGTGAATGTAACTCATGTTGAGATGTCTGTTTCTATTTTAGAGGAACTAAAGAAAATGAATTACACCTTGAATTAGATTTTACAAGAGTTAACTGAGCCTAGAGTATCAAAAAAGGTTGATAGGAATAATGAGAACAAAAGAAGTCGAGACGGAAATATGGATAAGAGGGAGCTAGGAAAAAGAAATAAGATATTGAAATTAAGTTCTTCTAGCAACACATTCCATTCTGTGCAAGGTTTGGCAGGGAAAAGTCGAGGGATTCAAGTTCCTAAATGTTTGCATTGCATAAGGAATCATTGGGGTACTTGTAGAGCTTTAAAAGGAGCTTGTTTTAGATGTGGTAAAACAGATCATTTTATGGCTAATTGCCCAGTGTTGCCAATTAAAGGTAAGGTATCATCAAAGAATGAAAAGAGTCTTGTCAATGCTAATGTACCTCAGATAGAAGAGATAGATCGTAGTGAAAGAGACAAATCTATACATCTGATTGTATCGGTTCGGACCGGTTAAATTGAGGTTTCATCAAAGCAAGATGTCATCGAATGAGATATTGGTATTTATCTTTTATTCCTTAATATTTGTTCATTCACAATAATAAGTTCTTACTATGGTAATGAATTTTATGGTTTTAGGAATTTTTTGATTTGGTGGAACTTTGAGAATATTGTGCATATTTGACCATTAGGTGAATTATGGTACAAATGCATTGAAGGAATACATAAAGATTACTCTATGATGGTATATTAATTAAATCCTAACTTTGGATTAAAAAGTAAATGATAAAAAAAATGCTAATATGATTAGCGTTTGGCTTCTAGTACAAGTGTATTAATAGAATATAGTATAAGTGTGATAATATGGCTTTGGAGAAACAGTTTAGGTATTGTGAATAAAATCTTTCATATGTGTAGTTGCTGTGAGAAAATTGGGTTAATTACGATGCTATGTATACCTGTCAGTGAATCCTTGACAGGCATGGGCAGTTGACAAAACATTATACATGGGATGGGGCAAAAACATATACAGCACATCAGAGAATGCATTTGTATCTTATTGCATGCATGAAAGCATCATTTACACATAAGCATAGCATCAAGCATCATACTACATATACAAGCCCCAACTGAATAGGGAAACTGACAGGATATACATTAAACATAGTAATGATGTAACAGTATGATACGGTTGCCCTTATTTGGAGATAAAGTCAAATGAAAAGTGAGAAAAGAAGATGGTAAAGTAAGTGTGAGATCAAAGATGATTGTGATAGACATAAAGGTATAGCAATGATAGTGTTGTGCATAAGTAAATGGTACAAATATGAATTTCGAGGACAAAATTCCTTAAGGGGGAGAGATTTGTGAGGACCCAAATTAGGCCCTAGTAGAATTCAAGGACATAATCCCAATTATAAATGTTTAAACAAGCTTAATTAGATGAATTATTATGAGTTTATATTTATTGAAGGATAAACTAGTTATTTATTTCTGTGTGTAATTGAAATAATATTTTATTTCAAGGATCAATTGGGATGTAAGTGTTATTAAGTTAACATTAATTATGTGATGAATATGTGAATTATATGTTATGACTTTTAAAATGGTATAATTAAAAAGGGGAATATAGTTTGAGGACTTAATTAAAATAGGATATAAACTTAAAGGTTAATGTTAAAAATAATAAATGAGTGGGGTCAATTTTATAAGAGATAGCATATGATGGCGTAAAATTAAAAGAAAGAAGATAAGTTGTGGGTCAATGTTAGACATGCAAGAAAGTGAGAGGCAAAGGTGTACCATGCAAGAAATTGAGAGAAATTAGTGGAACATGCAAAATCTTAAGGGACCAAGAAAGAAAATTTCCTTGCCACTATATATATACTATATTTCACATGAAAGAGCAGAGATGGGAGAGAGGGACGCCATTTAGAGAGTGAGATTACAAAAATTCTTCTTTGCTCTCTCTCTCATGTGTTCATGGTTAATCTCTTAAAGAAGCCAAAGAAGAAATTCTTGCATGTGATGATTAATCAAGAGAAATTGTGCATTAAATTAAGGTAATAACTTCAATTGAATGACATCTTCTTCTTCTTCTCCTTCTTCTTTTCATTTTGATGAGGTAATGGTAGAGTAAGGTGCTGGAATTTTATTTGAATGATGATGATGTTTGTGAAGGAGAAAAGGAGGGTAGAAAGAGTAAAGGAAAGGAAATTGCAAGGCATTGAAGACAAGGGATTTTCAGCCAAGGTATGGGAACTTAGGCTGTTCATAATTGCATGCAAATTTGCTAGAACATGTTGTGATTCCTTTGACTTAGTGACAGAAATTTAGGGTTATTGTTTTTTGGGCTTTATCGAAACGAGATGAAGAACAGATTTGGTTATGAGTGTCTTTGCCGAGTCGTGAAGATCTTCAAGAGTCGTGAACTATTTTCTGACTCATGAAGCCCTTCACGAGTCGTATACCCTTTTCCTCTAGGTCACTCGTGAAATTTTAACCTTTTTCTCCACTTGTGAGCCCCTTCACGAGTCATGAAATGTTGCCCTTTTTCTCCACTCGTGAGCCCCTTCATGAGTCGTGAAATGTTGCCCTTTTTCTCCACTCTTAAGCCCCTTTACGAGTCATGATATGTTGCCCTTTTTCTCCACTCGTGAGCCCCTTCATGAGTTTTGAAACGCTGCCTTTTTTCTCCACTCATGAGCCCCTTCACGAGTCGTGAAATGTTGCCTTTTTACTTCACTCGTGAGCCTCTTCAAGAGTAGAACGTTTCTTCATGACTGATTGACCTATTTGGATTGTTTTGCCCATAGGTTGAGCTATAGAACAGTAAATTGAGTGATTATTTTTGCGTTGGAAACTAGACTTCCTTACCTATATTTCATATGAACAAACCTAAACCTAAATATGTCTCTAAGTTTATGTAATTTAGGGTTGAATCCGAACTAGTTTCCCTGGACTGTTAATAGAAACAGACTTTACAATAATGGGCATAACTTTTAGTAGAGATGTTGAAATGCTAGAAAATAAAATTCTTATGAAAATAGAGACATGAAAGTCTAGATTTGATGAAGAAATGTTGCTTTATATCCTTTTAAATTTTACGTTATGAATTTTCTAAGTGACAGCCCACACTGTTTTAGTTTTAAAACAGCCTATAGTATTTTGTCAATAACTCGAGCTATAGGTCAGATATTAAGATGAATTTTAATGCTATAGAAACTAGACACATAGGGGGATAAGATTGTAGAATATAATTTTGCCTAAAAAATTACATCTTAAATTTCAAATGTGGCTCACAAGTCGAGTTCAGAATGCTGCCCTGTACAGATTTTCTTTAACGTACTTTATTTTATGGTTTTCAATTAGTTAAGATAAATATGTATTTATGTGATTACCAAATGAATTGGATAGGGCATGTAATATGATTATTAAATACAAAATTATATGTATACATATACATTCATATGTGTACATAGGTAACGACTAGTGAGGAATATATCTAACATATATTTGTGATTAAATTTGTACATAATTGTTATATGCAAGGCTAATGTTTGTATATACTCTTATGATGATATATGCTCAGTTATCATTAAGCAATGTCTAAAATAGAAATACATGTAACTAGGAATGTAAATCAAGTTATGATTACATATGTATTGCTTAACTACATGTTGTTATGAAAAATTCATAGTTATATGGAAGCATATTGGATTAAGTATGGCATGTAATATGATTGTTGATAAAGGTTTACACATATTTATATTTATACCTAAGTAAGGGTTGTTGGTAATGATGAGTAAAGTGAAACGTATGATTATGCCTTTACTTAATTGAAATTACATGATTAAGCCTATGTGTTGTCACATGTTAACATGCTGAAATACATATCTACAATGCTATAGACTCCATTATAGAAATTTCATTAAATCATATAATGGTAATGTTATATGAGACTATGTATATAAGTGTATGGATTAGAGAAGGACTATCTTGTCATGTGAGTTTTATATGAGAAAATTATATGAATTGTTTATGAATTGTGCATATATGTATATGTACTAAAGAAGATATATAGATTTTACATGATTATATACGGGTACAAATGACATCATACAGTATAGTCTTGACATACAAAATAATTACATGATCGAATAGCATTACAAGAGCAGAATAGTAATGCCCAACAGTGAAATGTTTACAGGTTTACAGGAAGCTATACATGAGCGCATTTATGAGTACATTGTTTATGGTTATACTAGAGTATACATGTGCATATAAGAATATGATTGTATAAAGAAAAGATAAAGTAGATTTTATTGCCTACGTTGAGTCTAGGAAGTTGATAGATAGGCATGCCTATAAGGGTACCTTGCAGCGACGATATTTTCAACCTCGTTTGGGTTGTAGTTAACCCCATTTGGGTGACTAAATAGACAGACATGGTCCTATTTGGATCATTTTCAACCCCGTTTGGGTTGTAGTTAACCCCATTTGGGTGACTAAACAGACAGACGTTGTCCCGTTTGGATCATTTTCAACCCCGTTTGGGTTGTAGTCAACCTCGTTTGGTTGACTAAATAGACTTGTACCTTCGGGTACCATCGTATAACCCGTTATCCACCTCTTTAGAGTAGTGCAGGCTTTATACCAAAGTTAAGAAAAGTTTGATGTTCAACTTAAAGTTTTATGAAGTATGACAACATAAATTTATTTCATAATCTAATTTATATGTGAAATTCCTTTTCAGCACATATGGATATTATGATATTAAAAGATGTTGCGATATACACTTTTGCATGATTATCGTATATAGAACTAGTATGTACAGAGTTATATAAATGAACTAGTGCATCATTAATATCAAGTTGTGGACTATAATAGAGATAGTATGTTTTCTATAGTAATATGTTACTTGCTTTAGGTAGATAAATGATTTGCAAGATTCATCATGTATGAAAGCTATGAAAAAAATGTTTTGCTGTAATAAATGTTCTCTATAGCAATGGAATATAAGAGCTATGTATAGGTATTCATGTTGGTGATTGCTTTCAAATTAATACATTGGGTTATTTGTTTTCCCTATATCTACTCGTTCTTGCTCTTTATTGAGAATTGACAAATGATAAACTTTCATAGTACTAATGCTCTATCTTACTTTCGAATATGCATATGTCCTTGTTGATCATAGCTCATATGTGAATATGTATTTGTATATATTCCTGGTATATGAAAGTATGTAGAAAGTGGAAGGAATGACTAAGTATAAACAGTGGTATATCATTCAATGAATGAATTGCAAATCTAAAGGATAAACATGCTTATATGATTAAATGTAGTGTATATAAAGCAATAATGCCGAATTTACTATCATTAAGTCATTTGGTTATCTTGTGTGGACTTATGTCTACATTTTGTTTTTATTAAAATTTGGCATAAGTTATACTTATAGTTCATAATGTATGTTTGTTGACGACCACTGTGAGTAGTCGTTTGTCATATTTATTATTCCCCACTAAGCTTTATAGCTTAGCACGAATTTTTGTTTATCCGTGTAGGTTGTGAGAACAGGACTTTCTTCCAAGACTGATATCTGCTGCAGGTTGGCCAACACAAGTCTTAGAAGATTGATAATAGCGTCTTGTTTTTGTCCTTATATTATGTAGTTATGGAAATTTTAATTATGTTGCAAATTTTGTATAAGTACTAATGTTAAGTTTGAGAAAACATTGTAATGTATTAAGGACTTTCATATGATTAAGGTATTACTCTTAAGTTCACATGACATGGTTATAATTTCATCAATAAGTTATCTAATTAGAAATGTTTTCAGCTTGGGAACGTTGTAATATATGTCTTTTGGTATATGATATTGTTGTAATAACTAAGTATAGGATATGGTTGTTATAATTAGTCTGTAACGTCCCCAGATAGCTGCTCGTGAATATTGTCCGCTTTGAACCGAAGCCCTCACGATTTTGTTCCAGGGCGAATTACCCAAAACGTGTCTATGAGGGTAAGGTATCCATAGACTTATAAAGACTACTTCGTTCACCTTACCAAACGATGTGAGATATTACAATCCACCCCACCTAAATAGGCCCAGTGTCCTCACTGGCTTGGGGGCCCAGTACTATACTGGTACACCGATCCGGCACCGGCTCTGATACCATCTAAGACGTCCCCAAATAGCCGCTCGTGAATATTATCCTCTTTGGACCGAAGCCCTCACGGTTTTCTTCCTAGGCGAATTACCCAAAACGCGTCCACGAGGGTAAGGTATCCATAGCCTTATAAAGACTACTTCATTCACCTTACCAATCGATGTGGGATATTACAGTATTCCTAACAAGGTCAGGGCCAGTTATTCTGCATTCAGTCAACTCAGTCCAACAGACTGGAGTTTTACATTTTTTCAATATAAAGCCTCATATGGTGCCATTTAAATACTTTTTTGATAACTATTATTATAGGTAAATTTCATTAAGGCCACATATTTATCCCAACTTCAAGAAAACTCCAAAGTGCATCCCCTCTTCATATCTTTTATGACCTAAATAACCCTTTCAGATTATCCATCCATTTGAGGATGGAAAGCTGTACTATACTTGAGTCGTGTTCCCAAAGCCTACTGTAGACTCTACCAAAATCTCAATGTAAACCTTGGTCACAATAAAAAATTATGGATACAAGTATACCATATAACCGTACAATCTAATTCACATACAATTCTACAAGCTTATCCATAGAATAATCTATCCAAACGGTATAAAGTGAGCTACTTTTGTTAACTTATCCACTATTACCTATGACAATATCATATTTTTTTGAGTAAGAGGCAAATCGGTAACAAAATCCATAGTAATGTCTTCCCACTTCCACTATGGAATGGGAATAGGGTTGAAAATACCTGAAGGAAATTGGTGTTTTGCTTCCACTTGCTGACATGTTAAACATTTAGAGACATATTTAATAATATCCTTTTCATGCCAGGCCACCAACAAAACTGTTTCAACTCTTAATATATTTTGTTCCCACCTAGAAGCATAGTAAATGCAGTATTATGCATTTCATGCAATAATATTCATTTCACCTCTTTGTCATCAGGAACACATAACCTATTATGGTATTATTCACCACCATCTTCTTTCGCTATAAAACTTGATTGTTCTTCATCACAAATTGGTTTCACAATCTGTTGTAACCTTTCATCATCCTTCTGAGCATCTAACACTGTTTGCCTAACAATGGGTCTAGCTTTAAGCTATGCTAATAATGCACCATCCAATACAAAATTCCATCTACATAGCTTTAACATCAATGCTACTGTAGTCTTATGACTTAATGCATTAGCAACCACATTTGCTTTTCCTGGATGGTAATCAACTATACAATCATAATCTTTGAATAACTCCAACCACCTTCTCTACCTCAAATTATGTTCTTTTTGAGTGAGCAAGTATTTGAGGCTTTTATGATTAGTATAAATCCTGCATTTTTCCCCATACAAGTAGTGCCACAATATCCTCAAAGCAAAAATCATAGTTTCTATTTCTAGATCATGAGTCAGGTAGTTCTGCTCATGTAGTTTCAATTGTCTATATGCATAAGCTGCAACTTTACCATCTTGCATTAATACACATCCCAAACCAATTTTGGAGGCATCAATGTACATTGTATATTCTTTCCCTGACATTAGTTGAGTTAACACTAGAGTTTCGGTCAACATTTTCTTTAATTGATCAAACCTTGCTTGACAACGATTAGGCCACTTAAACTTAATAATCTTCCTTCATAGTTTAGTGAGTGGTGAAGCAATGATAGAAAAAACCCTTCATAAAACGATGATAATAACCTACCAACCTATGAAAACTTTTAACTTTATGCACATTCTTGGGTAGTTTCCAATTAACAATAGCTTCAATTTTATTTGGATCTACCTTAACACCTTCAACAGATACAACATAACCTAGGAAAGAAACTTCCTTAAGCCAAAAGTCACACTTAATCAACTTGGCATACAATTGATTTTCTTTCAAAGTTTGCAATACAATCCTTAGCTGTTCAGCATGTTCAGCTTCATTTTTAGAGTAAACCAATATGTCATTAATAAGCACTACAACAAATTGATCTAAGTAGGGTTTGACTACCCTATTCATAGGATCCATGAATGCAATAGGTGTATTTGTCAACCCAAATGGCATGACTAAAATTCATAATGCCCATAACGAGTTCAAAATGTAGTTCTAAGAATATCTCCATCCTTAACTCTTAGCTGATAATAACCTAATCACAAGTCTATCTTTGAAAATAGACCAACACCACTCAACTAATCAAACAAATCCTTAATTTGAGGGAAAGGATATTTTTTCTTCATTGTCACTTTATTCAGTTGTGCATAATTGATACACAACCTCATTGATCTATCTTTTTTCTTAACAAATAAAAATTGTGCACCCCAAACTGAAACACTAGGTCTGATGAAGCCTTTATCTAACAATTCTTGTAATTGAACCTTTAGCTCTTTTAATTCAAATGGAGCCATTCTATATGGTGACCTGGAAATTAGGGTTGTACCAGTTAATAGATCAATAGACAACTCAATATCTCTTTCTGGAGGAAGACTAGGCAAATCCTTAGGATATACTTCTGAAAATTCATTCAAAACAGGTATATTCTCAAGCTTCACCGTGTCTTTTTTTGAGTCAAGGACTAAAGCTAAAAATACTTCACATTCTTTTCTAAGACAACATCTAGCTTACATTACCGATATAACACTAGTCATTAGCTTAGAACAACAGCCTTCTACTACCACTTCCTTTCCTTTATCGTCCTTGAGAGTTACCATTTTAATTTCACAATTCACCATAGCATGATGTTTGGATAACAAATCCATTCCCAAAATTACATCAAATTCATGAAAAGGAAACACAATCAAATCTACTAAAAACTCTTTTCCTTGAACTTCTATAGGATAGTCTTTACATACTTTATTAACTATTACATTATGTCCCAATGGATTAGTCACACAAATATCAAAATCTAACTATTGTATTTTATACATATCTCTATCCAAATCTGCAATACAAATATAAGAATAAGTAGAGCTAGGATCAATAAGTGCATATATGTCATAATTATAAAGAGAAAAATACTAGCTATAACTTCTAAAGCATTTTGTTCCTCTCGAGCTTTCATTACATAAGCTTGACTAGAAACCATTTGAGCAGAGGGTCTATCAACAGATTCTGACATGTTCTAAGATCGGGATCTGTGATAATTTAATCCACCTCGGCCATTGCCTCTACCTCTACCAAATTTAGGTGTATTAGAAGCTCCCCTACTACCTTATTGGCCAAAACCTTGGTCCCATTTCAAAGGAAAATTAGCCATAAAATGGTCAGTACTACCACATTTAAACCATTCTCCAGTCAGTTTCTTATAGTTACCCCAATGATGTCTACAACAATTTGGACATTCAGGTGCTTGACCCCCACTTTGTCTTTCTGAAGCTTCCTTCTCAGACTTAAACTTGGTAGCGGATTCTTGTTTCTTTCCTTTGTTTGTAGAACTAAAAATAGACTCTGTAAGCTAACCTCCTTGAGCTCCTCTAAATCTCTTCCCAGTGGAAGATCCTCCTTTAGAACCATTTTTTTCTGCTCCCTTTCTCTTTTAGCTATCTTATACTTTTCAACTTTCATGGCGGTAATAACCAGTTGATTAAAATCCACCATATTCAGAGATGTAAATCCAAACAATTTTTCTTTAATTCGATCATTTAACCCATCTTCAAAATGCCTGCATTTAAAACCTCTTGTTAACATCTCCTTAGGAACATATTTGGACAAACGGCTAAATTCCTTTTCATACTCAGCCACAGATAAGGCTTTTTGTCTCAAATTCAAAAACTACTTCAATTTCTCCTCCTTATAAGTCTTGGTAATATATTTCTTTCTGAACTCCTCCTCAAAAAATTTCCAAGTAAGTGGGCAAGGTAGCTGAGGCTATCTTAAAACCATCTTTCACCAATCATAAGCCATGCTTTGAAGTAAGGACACAACACAAGATACTTTGTGATCAATAGGACAATTAATTTCATCAAATATCTCCTCCAACCTTTTCAACCAAAACTCAGCTTCATCATATTATTCTAAATTAGTGCCCAAAAATTCTTATTCCTTATGCTTCCTAATCCTAGATATTGGACCTTTGGGTATTGTCATTCTTTGCAGGATTTGTGCCATATCCTGAGAAATTTTTAACAAGACTTCTTCAGGAACAACAACAGGAATTTCATTTTCGAAAGAGGATAAAGTCATTGGGCTAGAAAGATTCAATCTGATCGGTAAGTTACTTTCAGCCGATTCTTCTATAGCATTCCTAGAGAAATTCTCCATCTTTAATCCATAAGATAATAGGAACTTCTACATTAGGCCAACATGACACTATCTCATGCCATAGAATTCTATAATCATTTTTTCCATAAAAGACTAAACCTAGGCTCTGATACAAAATTAAAACACCGTACATCTAAAGCCTTTAACATTTATTATACTATATATTTAAGTCATGTTATAGTAGGTTATTAAACCAATTAAATAATCATTAATCATATTAAATGGTCTACTTAATTAGACAACATGTACATTAATTAGGGGTTTCACACAATTTCCATCACCTTAATGACATATGTATAATGGCTCAACATGATACTCTCTTATCATATTCAAGTGTGATACAACTCTCTTAATCGGTTCATTGTCATGCATAGCATTCAGCATTTCATCTAACATATATATATATATATATATATATATAAGCATTCTAGCTCATATATGCATGCATATAGTAGCATTATTTTAATGAGCTAGTTACATCATTTACTTCCATATGACATATAAAAATTAAATTGCCTTTTATACATATTAAACATGTAAAGAAACTTGTACAATATTTAACCAAAAATATCCCTACATCAATTTCTATGAAATGTTGTTGTCCTGTCCTGATTGAGAGTTTGTTCCTATGAAAAAGCCTTGTCTACAGAACCTACATGGATAAAATAAGCAACACTAAGCTATAAACCTTACTAGGGATATAAAAATAATGGGCGACCACTAACAGCGGTCATAAAAGCAACATACCAAATGTAACATATATATTCGCATATACAAGCCTTTCGTACAATACTCATTTACGAATTGTAGTAATATATATATATATATATATATATATATATATATATATATATATATATATATATATATATATATATATATATATATGTATGTATATATATATATATATATTATATATATATGGCAGTTATCATATCAAATTACCTTAACTTGCATCTCCTCATGGATATACACAAGGCATCTAATAAAATTATTTTCATGATGTGGGTTCCTTCTAGTCATAAGCAATATATCCCATATAAAATATGTATAAAAGACATTTGTAGATCTCTATAATTTCATATTAAATCATGGCATAAATAAAAACATGCGCATTTAACAATTTAATGATTATAAGCATCTTTTATAACCTAAAATAACTCTTTTAATCTCTTATAGCCTGCTAAAGCTCTAAAGGTGGATAACGGGATCGGTGGATATCCGAGGGTATCAAAACAGTGGATATCTGAAGATATCAAAACTATGGACCTAAACAGGTCAACCATATGATAGACCTATCAAAGGACCCAAACGAGGTTAGCAAATAACCCAAATTGGGTTGTGCATGATCCAATTGGATCAAATGTACTTTGGACCTAAAAAGGTCAACAATGGCTGCTGTAATATCCCTATTGGTGCCTATCTATCCACTATTAAACTCTTTACACAGGTGATACTTTTATTGATTCCCTTTTCATATAACATATTCATTCATACATCATGCAATTGAAATGTGTCTATAGTCATATAACAATTGATTCATCACTATTACATATTTCATATGCATTAATCATATGAATTTTCATGTTCGTTTAACTTACTTTCAATAGCTATCTCATGTGTGCATAGCATGCCTTTTTAATCAAGTAGTGAAACATACTTGCTTGGTTATTCATCATAACACATGCCTCACATTCGAAACTCTATAACATGTCATCACATTCAATTGCATTTTATCATATAATTTAATGGATTCTTTGGTCATAATTTAACTATACATATATCAACACTTTGCTCATATTGGTTCTTGGCATGCTATAGTGTTGTCCACAATCTGTAAAGGTACTAAGATATCATAGCAAGTTCTCTCATCCAAAAGCATGGAAATAAAAAAAGATACATGTTACATAGGCAAGTTGCGAGCACAACAAGGGTCGCGAGTGTGATAAAGGCGAAATTAAAAGTCCAGTTATATTGCACTGCCATAAGCGCGACTATTCCCACTAGCATGATAGATGCAATTTACACAACTTTAAAATCTATTCATAAACACAAATCTTGTAAGGATTCCTTTTTATGCCAAAATAACTTACTCAAGTTTACATCATTTTATTTCCAATTTCATGCATTAATAATTCATAGTACTTCAAATTAATACCTATAATTTAGATTCTATAATTTGACATGCATTAACATTTCTAGATTTTAATCAAATACCTCTTTTTGCATGCATTTAAAGAGACAAGAAGATCCATATAAATTCAAACCACATAAATCCCATACCTTGGCCGAAAATTCCTTTAACTTCAATCTTGTGCCTTTCCTTTTCCTTTACCCCTTCCACCTTTTTCTTCTCCTTAAACAACAATTCATCCATTTATCATATTTCCAACATTTAACCCATTCGACCATCAACCACATACGAAGAAGATGAAGAAGAAGAGATGAATTATCAAATTTAACATGCTTACCTTAATTTTTAACACTAGCTATCCTTGATTAATTCCACATGCAAGGATTCCTTAAGAACATTTAGATATGCGTTTAGAGATCAAAGAAATTGAAGGAGAGAGAGAGAACCAAATTCTGGAATTTCTTACTCAAAAATCCAGCCCTCCATACATTCTCTCTCTTAATATGAATTGACTTTTATAATGGCAATGGTAAATTCTCTTTCAAACTCTTCAAATTTTTACATGTCCCAATGAAACCCCTCTATTTCTTTCATATTATAAATTGACCTATTCATTTATTCATTCTCTTAAATCAACCTCTCAAATCTTCCTTTTATTCACATTTGACCCTTAAGATACCTTATTTAAAAATTGAGCCCTAAATTAATACTTCATGCTTCAATTACACCCTTGAACATTATTAAACCCAAAATAATAATTTAATTTCCTTCATGCCATTAATATAATATATTTTATATATCACTTGTCCCATACCTTGTGTTGAATTCACATGTATAATTTAATCTCAATTAATTATAATCCTATTAAAATCCTACATTTTCAATTAGGGTTATGTTAGGGGCCTCACATAACAGACAAAGCAAATAAAACTTCAAAAGAAAGGAAACAAAAAAATAAGAAAATAAACATAAGTGTTTCCATGAAGGGGAGAAATAGACTCCGCTTCCTGAATTTAAGCAAAATTAAGCTTAGAAAATCTCTACCCCCTCTAAAAACTTTACTATTCACAACAAAATGATATTCAACTTATTCGGATGGTGGGAGTGGTGGTGGTGGATATCGTTCCCAAAAATTAGTAACAAATTGCTCAAGAGTCTGCTTCACTTCATTTATACTATCTTGCATATTATCCAACCGATTGTTCACTTGATTCATAGAAGCAAGCATTTGGGGTGAGGATTCCCCTAATACAGGTTCTTGTGCAATAGAAGCATAAGCTATAGGATCATAAGCTTCCTCTCTATTTTTACCAACAGTTACCAGCCTCAAATGTTCATCCTTATAGGACCAATATCTACGTGGCTTCTTTACTAACACCTTTATCTGCATCAACATCTCATTGTCTATGAATGCTTTCTCTCTAAAAGATTGCCTTATGTCTATATGACCCACTGCTTTTGCCATGATTGTTACAATCTACCCCGGTGATGTGTCTTTAATAGTGTTATATATTTTCTACAATTTTTCTATTTTTCGGCACAAAAGGACTACACCATTAATCTGTATACCCTTAACCACGTATCTTAAAAGAATGTATTCTTCAGTATTAATTGCACCTGGGCTGCCAAGGCAGCTAAAGAAGGTGAGGGATAAAAATCGGTGGAGAACCCAAAGTGTATGACTTCCTAAAGCACAAGCCTTTAGCTTACATGATTGATAAGGCACTAGGTTTTTGGGATCTCTAATAAATTCCCAATTCTCTTGTGTGGTGGCATTTGGTAATTCACCTATACCAGCTGTGGGAAATCCAAATTTTTGTGTAAACTCTGGAAAAGGCAAGTGGTGAGTCTTCCTACCAAGCATAAAACTTACTGTGCCTTCTTCTTGTTCATTTTCAAAATAAAGCTTAAATGATGTGAAGAAGTTTTATGGTAGGTACAGGTACACCTTTTGTTGCTTTTTGATGAACTTCTCTAAACCAATATTTTTAATCAAAGGAAAAATCCTATCCCATAAATTTCCATCTACTATATCTTGATAAAATTGCTTTAGATAAATCGGCTTGACGAAGTTGACCTCTCCAAAATATTCATATAATTATCTATCTTCCTCATCAATTTATACGGGAAGGTGATTACCAGATGAACTTAATGCTTCACTCTTCTATGATCTTTTAGGTGCCACTACACAAAGTAATAATAGCAAAGATCAATGCCACAATATGTAAGGGTCAATAAACACACTTAAGAAAGGCACTCAATATGTGGACCAAATTCTTCACATGTTAATGCATGAATTTAAGTGTAAAATAGGCTTAAATCAAGTGTAGAAACAAAATGCCAACATATGAGAATGATTTATAATGATCAAGATTAATACATTTAAGTACAAAGTATGAACTTAGTCTTTGAGGAATTTTATTGCATATGTTGTGTGCATAACTTAACCAAGATAAATTGCATACAATCTTAACCATTTAAACCCCAAATGTTAAATTTGAAGAGCAATTTCCAACATTCAATGCAAATATAAGCAATGTGACAAGAAGATTATCAAATAAAGTTCAATTTAAGTGAGACAAAATGTACATAATAAAGAACAAAAACCCCAAGTAAATAGTCACTACAATGTCTAATTGAAAGAATTAAAGTGAAAGTAGAAGACTTACTTGATTAAAATAAGGATGCAAAGATGATCAATCAAAAACATAATTGCCTCGGTGGAGTGAGTTGGACAAGTGAGAGAGTGAAAGAAAACTTTTTGAGATTAAGGACAAAGCGTCTGGTGGAGTTAAAGAAAACTAGGAGCATTTATAATGGGTAGCTTGGTGGAGCGAAGAGGGACTCGATGGAGTGACTTTTCACTCTACTGAGTGGCAAGTCTCTGTGTGAAAATTTGAAAAACATTACAAGCATAAGGTATTCAAAAGGACTTGGTGGAGTGAATTCTCACTTTATTGAGTGTTGTAGCACCTAGTGGAGTGAAAATTCACTCTACCAAATGATAAGCTATTTGACAAATTAAAGCAAAAATTAAAATATGGGCATTGTATGATACACTCGATGGAGTGAAAATCCACTCCATCGAGTGGTGAGTGTAACACTCTAATTCCATAACCTAACCGTATTACTGAATCATACATTTTTAATCAATTTTACTATATTATTATATCATCATACATTCTTAGATCATACTATCGTCCTAATAATCTGAGTACTAGTCATCACACAATTCAATTTGGTGTTACTATAGTTGTTCGCTTACTTTAGTTCATGTGCATTTAGGGATTACTATCACTATTCTCTTATTATACTTGCTTGTATTATAGAATGCATTTCATATGGTATAATAGTAGCTTTAGATCATATAGACACATATGTACTATTCTCTTCGTAAAAATGAGCATGTATAACTCAACATGCCTAAACTAGTTACATTTTTACATTCATATAACTATAAATGCCAAAATTATACAAAATATATTCATCATAAAATCCCTACATTAAAATTTTCACAGCCTTGTGTTGGCCTTTCAAGATGTAGAGAATATCTCTGAGCAAAAGTCTTGCCTACTGAACCTATATGGGTCAAATAACACGTGCAAAGTTATAATACTTAGTGGGGAACAATTCATGATAAATAGCCACTCACAACAATCATCAACAAACACACTCAACAAGTATCAAATGTAAAATAAGATATCAACAATAAATAAATAATTAACTTTTGCAACATTTTAAAAAATAATCAATAAGGTAACAAAGATAAACATATATCTTAGCCCACATATTTCATATGATTGATGGATATACTATAAGTATTTATACTTGAAATACAATTTCTATAATTAAAACAAATCATATAGTTCAACAATAACATATCAGCAATCATGCTTAAATTCAAATTCTTTAATCACAATTATAATTGGAGTTTAGCCTACTTAAGTTCTAAGAGTGGATAATAGGAATGGTAGATACCTATGGATATCGATCATGTAAATATCCGTATGTATAAAGTTCAGTAGATCCAAACAGGATCAAACAATAGTCTCAAATAGAGACAACGGTAGACCCAAACAGGGCTAACGGTAGACCCAAACGGGACTAACTCCAGCAGCTGCAACTCTATCTCTATATGCATATCTAT
Organism: Excoecaria agallocha; assembly: GCA_037975025.1. Lineage (NCBI taxonomy): Eukaryota > Viridiplantae > Streptophyta > Magnoliopsida > Malpighiales > Euphorbiaceae > Excoecaria > Excoecaria agallocha. The sequence continues at coordinate 46,130 of JBBPFJ010000199.1, forward strand.
CTATCTATAGTTGAAATCTAATTACAAGCAATACTATATTCACATTCAAGTTGTTTATCATGCTTGAGCTTTTACTATATATGTGGCACATATAATATCATATAAACAGATATACCATCTCTAATATATAAACATGTATTCTCAATCTCATATAACACTATAAGTAACTATAATTGATCATGTATTCTTATAGTTATATATTTTGGCATGTTAACATATAAGCATTAGATGTAATCAAAACAAATAAACATGTTCATGCTATCACAATGAAGTAAATAACAACTTACCCATTCGTGTAATTTCTATATTCATACTTCATCAACTCTTTATATCTATTGCTTTACAATATGATATTATCACATATTCAACAAATTTATCTCTCTTTATATGTTTTTCTATATTATGAAATGCTTTAAAGATGTTTTAAGAGGTTTAAGTAAACTTTGGTAATAATTTGGAACCTTTAAATCAATTATTAGTGAGATAAGGAAGGGTCACAGTCACCACTAAAAGGTACTAACAGTTACATAGGTGCACTTTAGGTTATATACTGATCTCACGGTGAGTAGTAAAAAGCTACTGAGCATTAAATAGGTTTAATTTTGGTTTTGGACTGGCCTCATGGTTAGCAGGTAAAAGCTACTGATTGTGACATACATTCTATTTATAGGTAGATTTACTAGTTCATATTGTTTGTGGTTTTTAACCTATGAAACATCATTTTAAGGCAAAGTTTCCTCCTAAAAACTTATTCCTTTATATTTATAGTTTCTAAAACATTAAAAATAATCTCATTATCATCTCTACATTTCAAGATATTTAGAAATTATAGAAGGTTGTTCTAGTGATAGGGTAGCAGTTTATTCTGGTTTTCTGCATACAAAAGGTAGATATGGAAGTATAGTTTCTAACCCAATTATAATTACCCAAATGACATTTATGTAACTCCAGATATTATCAAAACAAGCTCACTAGATCAGATGAACTCAAATGCAGATTTTTTTATTTTAAATGGATTTTCAAGCATTTTGACGCACTTAAGGTCAAATGTAAATTTATCTAATTAGGGATTACTTTTACACACATTTCCCTCCTAATTTATCTTGGCACTCTACTCTTAAAAGTTTAATCTAGGGTTTAACTTTTCTTAACCAATTAACACATGCATTTGTACACATCCATAAAATTTTTAAGTCATTTTCATAATTAAGCCTTGGTTTCATCAAAATCAACTCTAATCATTCATGTATGTCACTAACACACCATAATCCCAACCTTGGCCTAAACCTCATTCCATCACTTTAATCCTTTACAACTCCCTTGCCCTTGTTCTTATTTCTTTCTCCTTCTTTTACTACATATAGCCATGCATCCATGTATTAAACCCAAATTTCTCCTTCATTAAAATGCATTTAGACTTTATGAAAGAAGATAAAGGAGGGAGATATGAGATGAACCCATTAACTTGCAAAATTCCCTTTCAAAACTTCTAAATCACTTAGCATGCAATAGAATCTCCCTTGAAAATCTTAGAGATGAAATGAAGAATTTTAGATAGAGAGATGAGAGATGAAAGAGGGAGGAAGAAATCTCAATTCTCTTTCTTCAAAATGCTATCTCAACCAAGAACATAACCAATATTTGCATTTCTCTCCTACATGTATCATTATAGACTTTATAAAGTGGAGGAGAAGTTCTTTTTTTGTCCTCTATTAAATTGCATGTAATAAGATGTCCCCTCTTATTTCTTCCTTTTATAAATTCAACCCCACATTTCCTTTTTTTATAATTGACCCATAAATCTATTTTTCTTAATTTTAGTTTTAACCTTATAAAATTAATCAAGCTTAATAACTTAATACATAATATAAATAAAATTACCACTTTGGCCTTTTCACCTAAAATTTAATTTCTCCTAATTACTTAAACATTAATCATGAATATTATCATTTAATAATGCATTTCTACTAGGGTCAAAATTGGTGCCTTATAATTCTCTCCCCCTTAAAGAATTTTGTCCTTAAAATTTATATTTGTTTTAAATAGTTAGGGATACTGCTCTTTCATAGTTGCCTCCGATTCCCAAGTCAGTTCTTGTAAGCCATGATGTTGTAAAAGTACTTTGATAAGAGGAATTTTCTTGTTTCCCAACTATTTGATTTCCCTTGCCAAAATATCTTTAGGTTCTTCATCATAAGAAAAGTTTGGCTGAACCTGAATATCTTGTACTGGTAGAACCTGGGATTCATCTAAAAGGTATCTTCGAAACATCTACATATGGAACATATCATGTAATTTAGTTAATTCCACATGAAGAGGCAATTTGTATGCTACTGGTCCAACTCTTTAAAGTATTTCATATGGAACAATATACCTCGAGCTCAGTTTACTTTGCTTCCCAAATCTCAGTACTTTTTTCCAGGGGGACACTTTCAGAAATACTTTCTCACCAACTTGATACTCAATGTCTTTTCTTTTTAAATTAGAATAGGACTTATGTCTATCACAGGCTTCTTTCAATCTCTACTTAATAACCTCTACGTTTTCCTCTATATCCTTAACAAGGTTAGAACCAATCATTCTATGTTCAGATAACTTAATCCAACAAGCTAGAGTTCCACATTTCTTGCCATACAAAGCCTCATATGGTGCCATACCAATACTCCTTTGATAATTGTTATTATAAGAAAACTCTATTAAAGCCAAATATCTATCCCAACTTCCTGTGAAATCTAAGACACGACCCCTTAACATATCCTTTAGGACATAGATAACCCTCTCAGATTGTCCAGTCGTTTAAGGATGGAAAGTTATACTGTAATGAAGTTATGTTCTTAATGGTTGTTGTAGGCCTTACCAGAATCTAGATGTAAACCTTGGATCTCTATGTCTTTAACTTCTTGCAATCTCATCTAATGAATGAATCATAAGTCTAAAGGATAAACAACTTATGCTATTAAATGTTGTGTATATAAAGCATCAATGCCGAATTTACTATCATTAAGTCATTTGGTTATATTTGTGGACTCTTGTCTGCATTTTTTTTTTAAATTGAGCATAAGTTATACTTATAGTTCATAATGTATGCTTGTTGGCGATCATTGTGAGTGGTCATTTGTCACATTTGTGTTCCCCACTAAGCTTTATAGCTTAGCACGGGTTCTTTATCCGTGTAGGTTGCGAGGATAGGATTTTCTCCCAGGACTGATATCTGCAGTAGGTTGCCCAACACAAGTCTTAGAAGATTGATAATAGAGTCTTCTTTTTGTCCTTATATTTTGTAGTTATGGAAACTTTAATTATGTTGGAATTTTTGAAATTATTATAGATGTTTTATATATGTAATATTTGATGCTAATGAGATGCACCTGTAAGTAAAGCTTCTAATAGTTAACTTTTAGATATCTGTTTAGTAGAATAATAGATGAAATGTTAGGATAAGCATGCTTAATTAATACTAAATAAAATGTTATAGCTAAGTATAGGGTAAGGGTGTTACACTGTGAGCCATTATGTATTATTGTAAAAGTTTTATTTATTTCCTAGTATAGAATTTATTTGAAGACTTTGTAAATCAAGACGAAGCCTACCAGAGTGGAGAAGCCCAACTCAAAGATTCTTATGTAATAGTATAGAATCTTAGTTGTAGGTTTTTAGTCCCATGTTTGTCACCTTTTACTTTATGAAATTATATATATATGCATGCTATAAATGGATGACAAAGCATATGCCATGTAAGCCGTAATAAAATGAATCCCTAAAATAGTAAGTCTCAAAGTTGCCTTCCTAATTCGAAACATGTCAAGGCATCGATTGTCGGTCACGTAGACTAGGAGTCCTAAATGTGCCCGATTATCTTTGTGAGGTATGGGTTGTGAATGTAGGTTGGACTTAACATGGAAAGGGATGCCCGGACCTAGGCAACTAATAAATGGGTTGTGCTATAAGTTGTTAGGTTTACAAGCTCAGCTAGACTAATAAGTTGTTGTGAAAAGTGGATCTTGGCCCACATTAAATCACTAACGTGTATTATTTAAAGGGATATTAATTTGATTTATGGGATTATAAATAAGAACTTATTTAATCTTGCTAAGTTTTTATTATAGATTGAAAATGGCTTCTTCAAACAACAACTTTTCATTGTGATCAGTTCTGGAAAAGAACAAACTGAATGGCACAAATTTCATAGACTGGTCTCGAAACTTGAGAATTATTCTTAAGCAAGAGAAGAATTTTTATGTTTTAGATGCACCCTTACCCGAAGAACCTGCTAAGAATGCCTCTGCGGTTAAAAAGGAAACTTTTGAGACCAAGAAGAGCGACTCCAATGATGTGACCTGTCTGATGCTAGCAACTATGGTGCCTGACTTGCAAAAGCATATCATAGACCAAGAGGCTTATGCGATCATGGTGAACCTCAAGGAGATGTTCCAAGAGCAAGCTCGTCACGAGAGATTCGTGACAACAAAGGCCTTAATTTCATGTAAGATAAGCGCGAGTACTCCTGTTAGTACCCATGTACTCAAGATGAAAGGGTATCTTGATACTCTTGAGAAGCTTGAGGTACAAGTCCCGAAAGAATTGGCAACTGACTTGATCTTGGGTTCATTGACTGATGATTATGATCCATTTGTTATGAATTATAACATGCATGCAATGAACAAGACAGTCATCGAGCTTTATGGGATGCTTAAGAATGCTAAAGAGAACATTCGAAAGACTAATCCTGTACTTATGGTTCAAGGGGGCATTAAAAAGGGACCCGCTAAGGGAAAGGGAAAGGTAAAACACAAGTATGACCTGGCTCAGCTCAAGTCAAATGAGAGTGCACCTCAGGTTCAACCCAAGACCAAGGCACAAAAGCTTAAGGAGAGCGAGAGCACATGCTTCCACTGCAACAAGATAGGGCATTGGAGGAAGAATTGCGCTCTCTTTAAGGAAGAAAAAATAAAGAATGGAGTCAAGGCATCCAGTTCTGGTATTTTTGTTGCTGAAATTAACCTTTCTATTTCTACCACTTGGGTATTGGACACCGGTTGTGGTTCTCATATTTGTTCAAATGTGCAGGGACTAAGAAAAAGATGGTTACTTGGGAAGAATGAAGTGGACCTCTGTGTGGGGAATAGAGCACGAGTTGCTGCCATAGAGATAGGCGACTATCAACTCACTTTACCTTCCAAACTTTGTTTAGATTTGAAAAAATGTTGTTATGTGCCTGCTATGAGCAGAAACATTATTCCAGTTTCTTGTTTAGATTTGGATGGATTTGATTTTGTTATTAATAATGGCAATGTTCATATTCGTCACCAAGGCATATTATATGGCAATGTCATATTGCAAAATGGCCTTTATATCCTTGATCTACAAAACAAAGAGTCCATATACAACATTAATACAAATAGGGTTAAATCAAACGAATTGTACCCTGCTTACTTCTAGCATTGTCATTTAGGGCATGCAAACGAAAAATGCATTTAAAAACTCCATAAATCTAGAGTGCTTGGGTCATTCGACTTAGAATCTTATGACACAAGCGAGCCATGTTTGCATGGGAAAATGACAAAGACTCCTTTTAACAAGAAAGGTGAGAGGACTAATGACTTATTAGAACTAATACATACCGATGTATGTGGACCATTAAGTACACAAGCTAGAGGTGGTTTTAGCTACTTCGTGATGTTCATAGATGACTTCAATAGATATGGCTACGTCTATCTAATGAAGTACAAGTTTGAAACTTTTGAGAAATTCAAAGAGTTTAAAAACGAAGTAGAAAAACAACTTGGCAAAAGTATAAAAACCATTCAATCAGATCAAGGTGGCGAATACTTAAGTCAAGATTTTGACAGTCATCTGAAGGAGTGTGGTATTATTTCACAACTCACTCCTCCTGGAACACCACAATTGAATGGTATATCCGAAAGGAGAAATCAAACTCTGTTGGACATGGTTTGATCAATGATGAGTCAAGCAAATCTTTCTTTCTCTTTTTGGGGTTATGCATTAGAAGCTGCTATGTTTCTACTAAACTGTACTCTAACTAAAGTAGTTGAGAAGACACCATATAAAGTATGGACTGGGAAAGAACCCAGTATGTCCTTTCTCAGGATTTGGGGTTGTGAAGCACATGTTAAGAAATTAACATCTAATAAACTAGAGTCCAAATCCATTGTCTGCTTGTTTGTGGGTTATCCAAAAGAAACAAAGGGATACTAGTTTTACTCACAAGCCGAGAACAAAGTATTTGTTGCTCGCAAGGCTGTTTTCTTGGAAAAGGAGTTCCTTCTCAAGAAAGATAGTGGGAGTAAAGTAGAACATAGAGAAATTCAAGTGCCCCAAACTCCTATAGAGGACGGGTTAGAAAAGAGATCAAGTTCACAACCAGTTGTGGAACTAGAACCCATTACACAAGAACTTAGAAGGTCTGGTAGGGTACGTCAGGAGATTGAGAGATATGAATTTCTAATCACCGACAGTAACACTATTGAGTTAGTAGACCATGAGGATCCTATTACCTACCGAGAAGCTATTGAGAGCCCAGAATCGAAAAATTATCTTGAAGCCATGAAATCCAAGATGCAATCAATGTACGATAACCAGGTTTGGACCTTGGTTGATCCACCGGAATGTCCTAAGGTCATTGAATGCAAGTGGCTATTTAAACTCAAAGCTGATAAGACCTACAAAGGTAGAATAGTAGGAAAAGGTTTTAGGCAAACTCATGGTGTAGACTATGATGAGACCTTTTCGCCCTTAGTCATGCTCAAGTTGATATGAGCACGACCAAGCACAATGGCAACAAGAAAGATGAACTAGCATTTCCTCAAGGACCAATAACAAGAGCAAGGTCAAAGAAGCTTAAAGAAGTCCTACAAGCATTCATGAAACCTTATGTGGAGAAGATGCAAGTTCAAGAAGAGAAAGAAGCTAAATTGGACTATGAAGACAAGTGTAGGCCGAATGGTGCAATGGGCCTTCAAGCTACTTTATTTAGTTTCTATTCTTTATGTAACATTTAATTAAGTATATTTGGGCAGCCTAGAACCTAGGAAAACGAATTGGGCTTTATTAGAATAGGTTTGCTTTATTTTGGGCTTATTTTACTGTTTTGGGTAGTTTAAGTGGGTAGGCTAAAGTTGGGCTTATCTCTTCTAAAGAGTTGGGCCAAAATAACTATTTGAGGCTTAGAATACCTAAGGGGGCCGAATTTTACATGGGAGAATTGAATTTTAATGGGTTTGGGTCAGATTTAGGTTTAGGCCTACATTGGTGAACTTAGGGTCCTAAATTTTAGGAATGGTTTTTCCTTGATAAATACTTATTATTTTGGGATATTATTAAGTAGAGTTTAAGGGAGAAATAATAGCTTGACCATATCTTTAAAGGGCTGGCCGAAATTCACTTGTAGCTAACATTAAGTCTACATTCATTCATTCATTTTCTTAGGATAATAAGCATATTTATCACTTTCTGTTAGGATTAATCTCAAATTGTATTTATCTTTATTTCTTCATGTACTTAGTCCATATTATGGCCAAATACATGTAGATAAAGGTTAGGAATTATCTTTATTATTTATTTTATTATTTATCTCTTAGAGTTAGTGTTTGATTTTAATTCATCTAGGGAGGGGTGGCTGCCTAGCCTATATAAAGGGCTGAATTCTTCATTTGTAAGACACTTGAATTTTGATTAATGAGAATTTTCTTTGGCTTGGCCGAATTTGTGAGAGTTAATTTATTATTGATTCTTGCTATTGCATGAAGAATTAGACTTAGGCTATTTGCATGATTAATGTATGCTTGATTCTTCTTCTTCTTGTTTTCTAAATCAATCTATCATAAGCGTTTCCAATCAATCTTGTTTGGGGGTTCTTTAGATTGGGGGTTTATTATCTTATTTATGTTCAATATTCATGGTATGTTGGCGTTCTAGTTTGGCATATAGGCTGGGGTTCCGCATTAATAAGTCCATTAGGATCTTGCTTGCCATAACTGCATATCATGATTATGAGATATGGCAAATGGATGTCAAAACTACTTTCCTCAATGAAAATTTACTTAAGGATGTGTATATGACACATCCTGAGGGTATTGTCAATCCGAAGCATCCTAAGAAAGTTAGCAAGCTTCAAAAATCCATTTATGGATTAAAGCAAGCATCTTGAAGTTGGAATCTTCATTTTGATGAGGCGGTCAAAGAATTTGACTTTGTTAAGAACGAAGATGAGCCTTATGTATACAAGAAGGTTAGTGAGAGTCAGTCATTGTTATGGGAATAACAAATGAATTAAGACTAGTATGCTCTCTCTGATAAGTTGAGTTCTGTCTTACAAATCATAAGGACAATAGTGTCAATCAGAGATCATAGATACATGTTTAGAATATGGTATCTGGATTCGATCCATTCATGAGAACACTACATGGTACAAGTCATAAGTGTTTCTCATATGCAAGTTTTGTATCGGAGTTCTTAGACCTAAAATCTCTATGAAACTCTTTATGAATTACTGTGTACTTTGACATACACCTAACGTGCTCATAACAAAGTGACAAGTACGGGTATGCTTGGATATACATTGATTCATGTTAGAGAGCATGAGAGAAGTGAGGGGATTAACCCTCTCTATAAGAGAGAAAATATCATCGGCCACTTGATCAGTGAACTTAGAAGTGTATGGCCATACCGAGATGAAATAATGAGTAATCATTATTTATCTGAGAGTTCAGTGTCACTGAAATATCAAGAAAGGAATTAATATATATAAGGATAACTAGTTCTATGCCTTATATTAATTCTGATATTTATGGGTAAAGGACTATACAAAATTGCATTAGGTCACTAAATGCCATATGCATTTTCATTTAATTTGGAATGCTATAATATCTTGCTAGAGAATATATATAGCCTTTGAATTAATTTATTAGTTCATTGCCAACATTAAATAGACCTATAGGATCGCACACAATGTTAGAGAGTATGCCCTAGAGCCCATGTAATAGGGATGTTTTTCATATGTATGAAATTTATATTCTTAATAAAAGGCATCATTCATTTATTAATGTTGTGTTTGAATACATGAGTTTGTAAATCTTAAATTAATAAATGAAGTCCTAGATATTATAAACACAGTGCAAAGGCAATCATGAAGGTGTTCATGATGTGAGATGTCTATCGCATGCAAATGTGTTAATATCTAAATATCCCTAGTCATAGAATTAACAAGATAGGACATTGTTAATTCGGACAGACTAGCACATGTTATGCTTCTTGAATGGTTCAAGCAATGGTTCTCATAATTGTGATTATGGATGATAATCAAAGCTAACATATGGATGCTTGTTAGAGGAACAAGTTCATTGGAGACCTGCAAAGAGAATCCTCATATGGATATTAAATCTATGTCGGTGAGGAATCTCTTCATAGCGGTTGTGCAAGTATCCTTAGACTTGAGATCACCAAAGTTATCTTAAGTAGCAAGTGGTATACTTTGACTCCATAACTGATTACTTCCAACGGGGAGTGAACATAGTTAGGAGATTGGGTATATCATGACCTACTTGAAGATAGTTGAGTGATTGATAAAAGATTCACCATCCCAGATTTAACAAGCGAAGTTATCTCGCATGATTCTATAATTGCCTTGTTCAGAGAATCTCTGGCCAGAGTAATATGCCGAGTTGGATGGAGATCCATGAAGGGCATTTTAGGAACAATGGTTAAATTAATAGAACATACATAATTAGATTTATATGAGTTGACAGAAATCCATACTCAGAATCTAATTGAGATAAGAGTGGTGAAAGGAGTAATTGCACGGTAACTGTTTCTATGGAAGGGTACAGTCAAACCACATGACTTTCCTGACATTTGGGTAGTCATGATGCCTAGCTAGAGGCCAATCATGACTTGTATAATGATGTATCAAAATATCAATAGAGATTGATAAAATGATTTAAAGGAGTTTAAATCATGTGAGTTTTGAATAGAACTCACAATTACATATTATACTGCCAACATGGACAGGAACCCAATAGGTCACACACATATAGAGAAAAGGGTAAAATGGTAAAATAACAAGGATAATAATATTTGATATTATTATAAAGGTACAGAGGAGAATATGATAATAATTAATTAAAGAGTTTAATTAATTATGATCAAATAAAATTGATCGCGGAACTTTTGAGAAATTTTCTGTAAATTAGACCTAAATGAAATAATGTATTTCATGATTTATTATTATTGTCTTATAAGTGTTATAAGACTACTATAAGTGTTATAGGACTGATATAATAATTAATAGGACCATTGGAGAAATTATAAAGGGCCAAAGGAATGAAGAAGTTGGAGGAAGCCCTCCAGAAGAGGGCTACACGCCAACTCCATACAGAAGGGCTTAGAGGTCTTTTTCTTGAACCAAATTAATTTATATATGTTACATAAGTGTTATGGAACTCACATATTTAATTTGGTTGGATTTGGAATCCATTTGGGTTTTTAAATCTAATTAGATGCACAAAGGGTCTAGTTTGTGGATTTTGTGCATGGTCTTTTATGAAAAGATTTAATTTGGATTTAATTAAGCCCAAATGATTATAATTAATTGCAGAGGCCCAATTAATAATTCTCCAGCAATTTTAAAGAGCCCAATCTCATTAAGGAGTTGGAATTTTAACCTAACTATAAAAGGCCAACTAATGAGAATTAGGGTTAAGTGATTAAAACAAAAGGAAAGTCTTTTTCTTTATTCTCTCTCTCTTTTTGCGCCAACTCCAAGCTAGCTTCTTGGAATTTCGGCCAGCCCTAGTTGAACACCAATTTGTTTGTTCAATTTACCCCTCTCTAGTGTGGATTACTCATTGGAGGTGTTCGATTTTGGACACTGTGGTTTGCGACAACCCGGTGCGAAGCAAAATCAACTGTTCAACAAAAATCAAAGGTGATTTTTCTTATTCTCATATGGTTATATTGTGTATTCATGGCAAGATCAGATCTAATGGTTAAAAAATTTTTAAAATTCCGCTCATGTATGTGATGCATGTAACCGTTAAAATCCAATATGGTATCAGAGCCACGGTTTTTCCATGGATATACAATTCTATATTATTTTGCGGAATAAGTTTTGTTTTATTTTGAGTTATTTATTTCATGAACTTTAAAATATGAGATTTAATTGTTCATGAATGAGAAATATTGATTTCTGGATGTATTTGTGATCAAATAAATTTGGATGAAACAAAACCGAAATTTTTGAAGAAAAGTGATTTAGGTTTGGCATGAAACCCATTAGGGTTTGGCGTGAAACCCTAAGTAATGTAGGGGCTGTTCTAATTTAATTTCATATGGATCCATTTAAAAATCATTTAGATGATATTTTATGTGTTTAATATGTGATATTAAGCCGTAGGATCGAACGAAATTAAAATCGAACAAGTTTTGCATGAAAACTAGTTTTGTCGAAAAGTTCGATAAATTGGTGTTCTACATGTGTTCATGGTTAGAACGACTTTTGATCTTCTAAATTTGATATATATGATATATTAAAGTGTTTTTAATTAATTGGATTAATTAAATTGGGCCTTAAATTAATTTGATTAATTTTAATTCATTAAAACCACTTAATGGGCTTAATTATATTTACGGACTTGGTTTAAATTAGTGAATGACTTGGTGGGCCCAAGGAGCCGATTTAAATTAACTATTATAAACATTAATTAAGTTTATTAATGGGTTTTAAGGTCTGGAGTGGGCTTGGCTCATTCCAAAAGGCCCATATGGTCCAAATGACACAAAACTAGTTTGTGTGTGAACACACTTAGGGTTTTTCTTTTGTGGGTTTCGGCCTACACGTGTTTTAAGCCCAAAATTGATTCTTTTAATTATTTAATATGATTAATTAATTAAATAATTAATTTATAATTAATTAATAATCAATTTGATTGATTATTAAGGCAAGAACACATTCATGCAAAAAGGTTTCCTAAAATGAAAGTTTCCAAAATGGAAAAAGTTTTCTAATTTGATCACATCATTAAAATAACTCAAAATATAGTTTCAAAGGTTGAAACAAAGTTAGTAATCCATTTCTTTATGCATTAGAAAGGCATATAAGGGTGTATGATTGGCATGATGGATAGTTATGGACAAAGCCCAATGTGATTGAGCATCATGCATGTTTTGGCCTAATGAGGACTTTCATGTCCCGGCTACTTGTTTTTGGTTTGTATTTCATTTCAAATTGTAATATGTAATTAGATTACTTAGATTAGAATTAGAAATAGAGATGGAGACCATTTTCAAGGAGCAAGATGGGCTGGATGGAGATCCAACAAGCTTGAAGATAATGTAATTATTTTTCTTGTTTGAATCATGCATACTACCTAGGTGTGACCTTTTGATTTCCCTCTTGGCTCGAGGAAATAAATGTAGTGAAGTCCATAACTATACCACATTTGTATGCTTATATTTATGTGATAGATATAGGATGCATACCAATGTATGCCAACCATGTATGATGAGACTTAATTAACTAAAACCCTCAAACAAATACTAAGGTATATAAGCCTTCCATTAATTTGAGGAGAACCAGAGTTCTTTATAGTGTGGGTTGTTGACCACAGTCAAGCTCACATTATATCGAATATGTTCAAATCTAATTAAATGGATCATCTTAGCTAGCCCATTAGTTTGTTGACCACAGTCAAGGCTAATGGTTCTAGAGGCAAGATTAGGAAATGCATATATGATATGCATGCATCAAGAGTTGATAACCTAATGATCTAATAGTTGTGTAGAGACACAATTGGTATAGAGATACCTACCTTTCAAGGGTATGGAATTTGGCTTATTGACCACAGTCAAGGTCAAATTACATATCAAGGATTGGATATTGGCCCACTAAGAAAACCATCGGGTTTTCTCGAATTATATAGTGAGGGCTATTAATTCGCAATAAAATAGTAGGAGTAAGTGGATTAATTAAAGACCTTATTAATGCATACATAAATATATATGAACATACTCTCATATCTTTTCTTTTTCACATCTAGGTCATCATCATGAGCACATCAAACATTAATATACGATCAATCCTGGATAACAAGCTGGTTGGCAACAACTATTCTGACTGGATCAGGCAAGTGAGAATTGTTCTCAGGGCTGAAAAGATCCATTATGTCTTGGATAAAGATCCATCACCACTTCCATCAGATGATGTGAAACACCTTAAACCACATCTTTACTATAAATAATACAATCTACGTCATTTTATCCAAATAATCATATAACTAATATACTAATCAGGATTCTCACATCTTTACTGTACATTTAAATTTGAATAAGCATATTGACTTCATATGCAATCCCAACATCTTAATAATTATACTATATCATCATACTTTAGCCATTTTTCTTTCATGTGTAGCATTCGGCATTTCAGCACATTTATATAGAGTATTATAGCTTCTAGATGCATGCATAAACCAGCATTCTCACTATGAGCTTATTACAAACTTCATTTCCATATAACTTACATATACATATATTACAACCCTTATACATATTAAAACATGTAAGGAACTAAACAAGATTTATCAAAAGTTTCCTACATCCACTTCTATAGACTGGTGTTGGCCTGTCCTGATGCAAAAAAAGTTCCTTTGCAAAAGCCTTAACTACCAAAAATCTACACGGATCAAAATAACCCGTGCTAAGCTATACAGCTTAGTGGGGAATTCTAAACATGAAAGACAACCACTCACAATGGTCGTCAAAAATATAGGACATATAAAACAATTGAATAATAACAATATTTACATGTCAAGAAAAAGTAAAAGATAGCATACTTGATTACATACAATTCATGATGAGATCTGTATATAATGTAAATAGATACCAACTCATGCTTATGGAACCGCAGTTAAACAAGATAAATCATATATCAGAAGCATAGTTCATACGGTAATTAACTGTGAAATATTAATGCTTTTCCTTAGCCTGCTTAGGTTCTAAGTGTGGATAACGGGATCGGTGGATACCCGAGAGTATCAACGGTAGATATCCGAAGATATCAAAACTATGGACCCAATCAGGGCCAACTATATGGTGGACCGGTCAAGGACCCAAAAGGGTCAAGCAACAACCCAAATGAGTTGTACAAGATCCAGCAGGATCAACTATACTGTGGACCTAAAAAGGTCGACTGCAGCAGCTGCAATTCCCTATAGGCGCCTATCTATCCACATCTGAACTCTATTGCAGGCAATACTTTATTCATGCTCATACACTCATATACATAATCATATCATAAACTTGATCATATTCTCATTCAGCATCTCACATATTCATAGTCATGCTAAAACATCATCTATCTCATAGGGCAAATACATGCTCGTACACTCATAAACATAATTATAAATATACATACCTGTAGGTACATTCGCATATAGTAGGCTTATTCTTATAAGCATGTTTATCTATATATATGCCTTTATCATCATTCAACTCATGTGAACTTTCATATCATAGGATTACATATGTGTACATCAATTTAGCATATAACAATCATGTACAAATCTAATTATATGTATAAGTTAGATATTTTCATCACTAATATTTATTTATGTACACATACGAATATATATATATGCCTATAAATCCTTCATTTATAGTCATATTACATGCTCTATCCAATTTATTTTACAATCACATAAACAACTTTTTATTTCAATTAATTAAAAGTCATAGAATAAAATATCACAAAAATCTGCACAGGGCAGCATTCTGGACTTGACTTGTGAGCCAAATTTGAAATTGAAGATGTCATTTTTAGGAAAAATGGACTTCTACAATCTTATTCCCCTATGTGTCTAGTTTCCAGAGCATCAAAATTAATCTTAATATCTGGTCTATAACTCGATTTATTTTAAAAACACTATAGGCTGTTCATAGAACCAAAACAGTGGGGGCTGTCACTTATAGAAATTCATAGCATAAAATCAAGAGAGATTTAGACCAACATTTCTTCATCAAAAACGTACTCCTAGGTATCTAGTTTACTCAGAATTTTACAGAATAATATTTTGACTTCTCTACTATTACTTATGCCCAAAATACCAACATCTGTACCCTTACAGTCCCAACAGATTCAACGAATTTCATGCTAATTATTTGACAAACTTAGAAATAAAATTAGGCATTACTTCCTTCATATAAAATGTGTCTTTATGAGTATAATTTTCATAGAAATTAATTTCATGTCATTATGATCATTTTACATACAGATATCTCAATTTTTCCCCAACCTGGTCCAGAATCCGAATTTAGAAGTTTTCCTAAATTCAATAAATCATAAAAAATATCTAGAGGCAGAATTTGAGTGTGATTTCTTCTTATTAAATCTTTGTATATAAGTATAGTTTAAGACCCAATTGGAATCATCTAATTATCTATTCTCAAACTCAAGATATTACCAAAATAGTACAACTAGGTCCAGTGAACTCAAACCCAGAATTTTTAAGACTCACATGCATTTCTTATCTTGTGTTCTCTTTACTTTTCTCTAGATTTCAAGCCAACCACAACATGTTCCAGTAGATAATTTCACATGCAATATGAATAATCCTAAGTTCCCATACCTTAGCCAAAAACAACAACAAAATCTCTATGTCTTTAACTTCTTGCAATCTCTTTCCCTTTGTTCTTTCTTCCTTCCTCTT
Source organism: Excoecaria agallocha (assembly GCA_037975025.1). NCBI lineage: Eukaryota > Viridiplantae > Streptophyta > Magnoliopsida > Malpighiales > Euphorbiaceae > Excoecaria > Excoecaria agallocha. The sequence goes on from JBBPFJ010000199.1 coordinate 61,849, forward strand.
CTCCTTCACAAACATCATCATCAATCAAATTTCCAACACTTATTTAATATTCTCTTCAATCAAAATGAAAAGAAAAGAGAAGAAGATGATGAAGGATTCATTAACATAATAATTACCTTAGCTTAATGCCTTAAACTCTTGATGAACCAACAAAATTATCACCTAATTTTCTTGAGATGATCTAGTAGAGATAAAAGAAAGAAGAAGAAGATGAATTTATGGATTTCTCTCTTCAAAATGCCGACCTCCCTCTCTAATTCTCACTTTCTCTTTCATTCCACTAACACACACACATATATATAGTGCTTTGGTAAATGTCCTCTTTAATCCCTCAAGATTTTGCATGTCACATTAAAACCATGCACCTTTTTGCATGTTATAAAGTGACCTCCCCACTAACTCTTTTTCTTAAATTGACCTCTCAATTATTCATTTATCCACATTTGCCTCTAAAGATGTTGTAATTGCAAATTTACCCCAAAATAATACTTTTTACTTCAATTGCACCCTCAATTAATATTAAACCTTATTCATAAATTTTATTTTCATGCAATTAACATAATAATTTACCCCATTGACCCTTACTCATACAAAATTCTCATTTAAAAATATGCAAATTAAATTAGGGTCATGTATGGGGTCTCACATGATGCCATTGATGAGATCAAAGGCATTTATCGAAAATACATGGAGGATAGTGAAGCAGCAGCATGTCTGCTGCTAGGTGCTATATCCTCGGAGCTTCAGAAGCAACATGAAATGATGGATGCTAGAACCATCGTTTTGCATCTAGAGGAGCTTTATTCTTCTCAGGCTAGAATTGAGCAATATGAGATTGCTCGAGCTCTATTTAGTTGCAAAATGGTGGAAGGCACTTCAGCTGCTGCTCATGCATTGAAGATGTATGGGTATATTGAGCATTTGAGTAGACTTGGCTATGTTATGGATAATGATCTATACATAGATTTAATCTTGTACTCGTTGGCTCCAAGTTATGCACCTTTTGTGCTTAACTTCAACATGAACAAGATCCAAGTATCCATTCCTGAGTTAATCAACATGCTCAAGACAGCTGATGGATCATCTAAGAAAGATCCAAAAAGTGTCATGGTTGTCACTTCTGCTAAAGGCAAGAAGCAGAAGAAGAAGAAGAAGATAACCAAGGCGCAGCCAAAGAATGGTGGGATCTCCAAGAAGAAGGTTGCCAAGAAAGAGAATCCCAAAGGAACTTGCTTTCATTGTGGAAAAAATGGTCATTGGAAGCGTAACTGCAAGGCCTATCTAGATTCTCTTAAGGAGAAGAAGCAATCTGTTGCATCTACTTCAGGTATTCATATGATTGAAATTAATACTTATTCTATTGCTTCTAAACAATCTTGCGTATTAGATACCGGATGTGATCTCATTTATGTAATGATCTACAGGGGCTTAGAAACTTTAGAAGAGTTGGAAAGGCAGAGATATGTTTGCAGTCAGCTACTGGACAGAACATCTCTACAACAGTTGTGGGGACTTACTATTTGCCTCTTCCTAGTGGATTAGTACTGGAATTAAATAATTGTTATTATGTTCCAGCCTTATCCAAAAGTATTATTTCTTTCAGTCGTTTGATGAACGATTATGATATTTCTTTGAAGGACAAATGTTGTTACATTTTTAAGAACAATATGTTTCATGCAAAAGCTATCATTGAGAATGGTATATTTGTTCTTGATTTAATTAAAGAAGTACATAATGTGAATACCAAGAGAATGAAATATGATAATCTGAATACCTCATACTTATGGCATTGTCGTTTAGGCTATATAAATGAAAAACGCATGTCCAAGTTACACAAGTCAGGTGATTTGGGATCATTTGATTATGAATCATTTGATACATGTGAATCTTGTTTATTGGGAAAAATGACAAAAGCTCCCTTTATTGGTAAAGGAGAACAAGCTAAAATGGTTTTGGACTTAATACATTCAGATGTATGTGGTCCAATGACTACACATGCCAGAGGAGGTTACTCCTACTTCATTACTTTCATAGATGATTATTCCAGGTTTGGATACATCTATCTAATGAAATATAAGTCTGAAGCATTTGAAAAGTTCAAAGAGTTCAGAAATGAAGTAGAGAAACAACTTGGCAAAAGTATTAAAACACTTAGATCAGATCGAGGTGGAGAATACTTAAGTCAAGAGTTTCAAGATTATCTTAGAGATAATGGGATTTTATCTCAATGGACTCCTCCATATACAGCACAACACAATGGTGTATCTGCAAGGAGAAATCGAACACTATTAGATATGGTTCGATCAATGATGAGCCGAGCGGACTTGCCTAAGTCTTTTTGGGGATATGCACTAGAAACTGTTGTTTATGTGTTAAACAGAGTTCCTAGTAAATCAGTTGATGTTACTCCATATGAGATGTGGAATAACAAAAAACCCACGCTTTCTCATATGAAAGTATGGGGCTGTCCTGCTTATGTGAAGAGGACAATGTCAGACAAACTAGATGTTAAGTCTGATAAATGTTTATTTGTGGGATATCCAAAAGAAACGTTTGGATATTATTTCTATCATCCCTTAGAACAAAAGGTGTTTGTTTCAAGGCATGCTGTCTTCTTGGAAAGAGAATTTCTCCTACGAGAGGACAGTGGGAGTAAAATTGAGCTTGGTGAAGTTCAAGACCCACAAATAGAAGTTGATCAACCGATTGAACCCGAAACTGAATTTCATAATGATGAGATTACAGTTGAACCTGATTATACATAAAATCCTAGAAGATCTACTAGGATGTGTTCTATCCCTGTGAGATATGGATTTCACGTTGATTCGGATAGAGGCATAACTGTAGTAGAGGACAATGAGCCTACAAGCTATCAAGAAGTTTTGAACAGTTCAGAACGTGATTTATGGCTTAAGGCTATGCAGTCCGAAATGGACTCCATGTATGAGAATAAAGTATGGACTTTAACTCAACCACCTGAAGGGATAAAACCCATAGGGTGCAAATGGGTCTTCAAAAAGAAGACTGACATGGAAGGTAATATATTTACCTATAAAGCTCGCTTAGTAGTAAAAGGTTATCGTCAAAAAGAAGGTATTGACTATGACGAAACTTTTTCTCCTGTAGCAATGCTTAAGTCTATAAGAATACTTTTAGCCATTGTAGCTCATTATGATTATGAGATTTGGCAAATGGATGTGAAGACAGCTTTCCTTAATGGAAATCTTTCTGAGGATGTGTATATGACACAACCAGAAGGATTCACATCAGGAAATGGCGAAAAGGTATGCAAGCTTCAAAGATCCATTTATGGATTAAAGCAAGCCTCTAGGAGCTGGAACATATGATTCAATGAGACAATCAAAGAGTTTGGTTTCTCACAGAATGAAGATGAACCTTGTGTGTATAAAAGGGTCAGTGGGAGTGCAATTGTCTTCCTAGTTCTATATGTAGATGACATATTGATCATGGGAAATGACATTTCTCTTCTCCAATCTGTTAAAATATGGTTATCCAAGCAATTCTCCATGAAAGACCTTGGAGAAGCATCCTATATTCTGGGAATAAGGATCTATAGGGATAGATCCAATAGGTTGCTAGGTCTTTCTCAGAGTACATATATAGATAAAGTATTGAAGAGGTTCAATATGGATCTCTCTAAGAAAGGGTTTATACCCATGGTGCATGGGAAAAACCTTTCGAAGTCTATGTGTTCGCAGACACTAGAGGATAGAGAGAGCATGAATAGAATACCATATGCATCTGCAATTGGTTCTATCATGTATGCTATGTTATGTACACGTCCAGATGTAGCATTTGCTTTGAGTGTCACAAGCATATTCCAATCCAATTTTGGAGAGGAACATTGGGCAGCTGTCAAGAATATTCTTAAGTACTTGAGAAGGACTAAGGATATATTATTGGTATATGGAGAGGGCAGTTTGGAAGTAAACGGGTATACAGATGCCAGCTTCCAATCTGACAAAGATGATTGTAAATCACAATCTGGTTATGTGTTTATAATGGGAGGAGGAGCAGTTAATTGTAAAAGTTCAAAACAAGAAACAACTGCTGATTCCACGACAGAAGCTGAGTACATTGCTGCTTCAGAAGCAGCCAAAGAAGCAGTTTGGATCAAAAAGTTCATAACCGAACTAGGAGTGGTGCCTAGCATTGTTGATCCGATTCCTTTATATTGTGACAACAATGGAGCCATTGCGCAAGCAAAGGAACCACGGTCTCATCAGCGATCCAAACATGTTCTCAGACGCTACCATCTCATAAGGGAAATAGTAGCTAGAAATGATGTGAAAATAGAAAGGGTTCCCACAGATGACAATGTGGCGGATCCCCTCACTAAAGCACTTTCCCAGATAAAGCATGATCACCATATAAATAGCATGGGTCTGAGACATATGAGTGATTGGCTCTAGTGCAAGTGGGAGATTGTTAGAGAGTATGCCCTAGAGCCCATGTAATAGGGATGTTTTTCATATGTATGAAATTTATATTCTTAATAAAAGGCATCATTCATTTATTAATGCAGTGTTTGAATACATGAGTTTGTAAATCTTAAATTAATAAATGAAGTCCTAGATATTATAAACACAGTGCAAAGGCAATCATGAAGGTGTTCATGATGTGAGATGTCTATCGCATGCAAATGTGTTAATATCTAAATATCCCTAGTCATAGAATTAACAAGATAGGACATTGTTAATTCGGACATACTAGCACATGTTATGCTTCTTGAATGGTTCAAGCAATGGTTCTCATAATTGTGATTATGGATGATAATCAAAGCTAATATGTGGATGCTTGTTAGAGGAACAAGTTCATTGGAGACCTGCAAAGAGAATTCTCATATGGATATTAAATCTATGTCAGTGAGGAATCTCTTCATAGCGGTTGTGCAAGTATCCTTAGACTTGAGATCACCAAAGTTATCTTAAGTAGCAAGTGGTATACTTTGACTCCATAACTGATTACTTCCAACTGGGAGTGAACATAGTTAGGAGATTGGGTATATCATGACCTACTTAAAGATAGTTGAGTGATTGACAAAGGATTCACCATCCCAGATTTAACAAGGGAAGTTATCTCGCATGATTCTATAATTACCTTGTTTAGAGAATCTCTGGCCAGAGTAATATGCCGAGTTGGATGGAGATCCATGAAGGGCATTTTAGGAACAATGGTTAAATTAATAGAACATACATAATTAGATTTATATGAGTTGACAGAAATCCATACTCAGAATCTAATTGAGATAAGAGTGGTGAAAGGAGTAATTGCACGGTAACTGTTTCTATGGAAGGGTACAGTCAAACCACATGACTTTCCTAACATTTGGGTAGTCATGATGCCTAGCTAGAGGTCAATCATGACTTGTATAATGATGTATCAAAATATCAATAGAGATTGATAAAATGATTTAAAGGAGTTTAAATCATGTGAGTTTTGAATAGAACTCACAATTACATATTATACTGCCAACATGGACAGGAACCCAATAGGTCACACACATATAGAGAAAAGGGTAAAATGGTAAAAGGACAAGGATAATAATATTTGATATTATTATAAAGGTAGAGAGGAGAATATGATAATAATTAATTAAAGAGTTTAATTAATTATGATCAAATAAAATTATCCGCAGAACTTTTGAGAAATGTTCTGTAAATTGGACCTAAATGAAATAATGTATTTCATGATTAATTATTATTATCTTATAAGTGTTATAAGACTACTATAAGTGTTATAGGACTGATATAATAATTAATAGGACCATTGGAGAAATTATAAAGGGCCAAAGGAATGAAGAAGTTAGAGGAAGCCCTCCAGAAGAGGGCTACACGCCAACTCCATACAGAAGGGCTTAGAGGGCTTTTTCTTGAACCAAATTAATTTATATATGTTACATAAGTGTTATGGAACTCACATATTTAATTTGGTTGGATTTGGAATCCATTTGGGTATTTAAATCCAATTAGATGCACAAAGGGCCTAGTTTGTGGATTTTGTGCATGGTCTTTTATGAAAAGATTTAATTTAGATTTAATTAAGCCCAAATGATTATAATTAATTCCAGAGGCCCAATTAATAATTCTCCAGCAATTTTAAAGAGCCCAATCTCATTAAGGAGTTGGAATTTTAACCTAACTATAAAAAGCCAACTAATGAGAATTAGGGTTAAGTGATTAAAACAAAAGGAAAGTCTTTTTCTTTATTCTCTCTCTCTTTTTGCGCCAACTCCAAGCTAGCTTCTTGGAATTTCGGCCAGCCCTAGTTGAACACCAATTTGTTGGTTCAATTTACCCCTTTCTAGTGTGGATTACTCATTGGAGGTATTCGATTTTGGATACTGTGGTTTGCGACAACCCGGTGCGAAGCAAAATCAACTATTCAACAAAAATCAAAGGTGATTTTTCTTATTCTCATATAGTTATATTGTGTATTCATGGCAAGATCAGATCTAATGGTTAAAAAATTTTAAAATTCCGCTCATGTATGTGATGCATGTAACCGTTAAAATCCAACACACAAAGCGTTGGGCTTAAAATATTTAAATAATGTATTGGGCATTAATTTGGGCTTTTAATTAAAGTCAAATTAATATATTTAATGGACATTATAAATGCTATTGGACCTTGGCCCATGAGAGATAGAAATTCAGCCCACGTGATTTAATTTCAATTAATTAATTATCTTGTATTAATTAAGTTAATTGAGTATTAAATCCTAATGATATTTAAATCAAATTAAAACACTTAATATATAAATAACCTAGCCGAAATTCCAAGATAAAACCAAGGGAATTTCGGCACATATTGATTTCTTTATTAAGTGATTAATTTGATTAAAATGTCTTATGTTTTATTTCAAATTAATTTGAATTTTAAAAGAGTTTGAATCAATATATATTACTTATTTTTGAGGAAGTGATTAAGGCTAAAATAAATTATCTTGAGGTAGTGGATTTTAGATTAATCACTTACATAATTAGGTGATATATATTGATAGAGGAAAAAAATGTGAAACCCTAGTTTTTTTATAGTTTTGGTGTGAACTTCTCTCTCTCTCACACAAAATTCTTTTGGCCAATTTTCACAAGGAGAAAGGATTGTTCCTCATTCTCTTGTGTTCTTGGGCATTAATAACACCTAAAAGAAGTGCAAGATCAAGTCTTGTAGCTTAAAACCATTGCCATTACACAATACTTTAAAAGAGAGCTAGCAATCTCAATTTTAAGCCGTCGTTGCAATTGTGTGTGTGAACATAGAGAATAGTGGCATAAAGGCTATTCTTTTGGCATTGGTGGTTAAGATCTAAGGTTGACATATCCATCTTGGTTGCTGGTCATCATCAAATTCAAGTTTTAAAAGGCATCTAAAGTTGTAAGTTTTTAAAAACCCTAAAATTGCATGTTTCGATTCTTGTCATGGAATTGTTTGGCATGTATGATCGATTTTATCGTTTTTTCACTGCATGATTACCATGAACATATCATGTCATATTCCATCAGGTTTCCTACCCATGTTGGTAGTATAATGTGTAATTGTGAGTTCTATTCAAGACTCATATGATTTAACTCCTTTAAATCATTTTATCAATCCCTATTGATATTCTTGATACATCATTATACAAGTCATGATTGGCCTCTAGCTAGGCATCATGACTACCCAAATATCAGGAAAGTCAAGTGGTTTGACTATACCCTTCCATAAAAACAGTTACCATGCAATTACTCCGTTCACCACTCTTATCTCAATTAGATTCTGAGTATGGATTTCTGTCAACTCATATAAATCTAATTATGTATGTTCTATTAATTTAACCATTGTTCCCAAAATGCCCTCCATAGATCTCTATCCATCTTGGCATATTACTCTGTCTAGAGATTCTCTGAACAAGGCAATTATAGAATCATGCGAGATAACTTCCCTTATTAAATTTGGGATGGTGAATCCTTTGTCAATCACTCAACTATCTTCAAGTAGGTCATGATATACCCAATCTCCTAACTATGTTCACTCCCAGTTGGAAGTAATCAGTTATGGAGTCAAAGTATACCACTTGCTACTTAAGATAACTTTGGTGATCTCAAGTCTAACGATACTTGCACAACCGCTATGAAGAGATTCCTCACTGACATAGATTTAATATCCATGTGAGAATTCTCTTTGCAGGTCTCTAATGAACTTGTTCTTCTAACAAGCATCCACATATTAGTTTTGATTATCTTCCATAATCACAATTATGAGAACCACTGCTTGAACCATTCAAGAAGCTTAACATGTGCTAGTCTGTCCGAATTAACAATGTCCTATCTTGTTAATTCTATGACTAGGGATATTTAGATATTAACACATTTGCATGCAATAGTCATCTCATATCATGAACACCTTCATGATTGCCTTTGCACTGTGTTTATAATATCTAGGACTTCATTTATTAATTTAAGATTTACAAACTCATGTATTTAAACATAACATTAATAAATGAATGATTCCTTTTATTAAGAATATAAATTTCATACATATGAAAAACATCCCTATTACATGGGCTCTAGGGTATACTCTCTAACAATATATCCATGTTCATCATACATGTTCGTAATTCTATCCATATGGTATTCTTATCATACACGTTAATTTCTCATGCATCTTCATCATGTTTAAATTCATTTATACATTTTAAGTTTCCATTTGTTATTTTATCTCAATAATGATGGTTTTACTCATTATTATCATTCGACCAATCATTATTCAATCACCATCCATTTTATTTTCATCTTTTTTAGTTTCTAATCTTATTCAAGTGTCTCAATCATGCATTTTTACTAAGGTTTTATCAAATTATCATTTTATTCTTAGTTTAACCATTACTTATTCTCACTCATTTTACATTTGTTTCATGTTTTATATTTTTTTATATAATTGTTAGTTTCATTAAATTACATATAATTTCATCTTAGAACATATACCTCATTTATTACTTTATTATTCCATCAAAATTCTCTAAGTATATACTTGGCATACTATTTGGCCATTATATGTATACAACCATTTACCTACTAATTCATGCCATAAGTTGTTCTCACCATGTTTTTAAGCTTGAATCATGCTTATCTACTGTTATTTCACTATAATTAGCATTTATTTCATTTTATTTTGCCTTAGTACTATTCAACAACTATGAGATTTTACTCATATCAAGTTTTTTTATTTCCTTTAAGTTATTCTAAAAATATTTTCCAAGCCTAATTAACATAATTCTAATATTTAATCAATTTAATTCTTTTCATAGCCCTAATTTCTTATACTTACATAATAGGTTTCAATTCTAACTTTCTACATTTAGTCATGTTTTCATACATTTAACTTCATCAATTTCATTATTCATCATTTAATTTTACTTATTTGCCATTAATTTGAATTTAAGCACACTCTATATGTAAGAACCTTAAGTTACATTATAGGTTCCAATACCACTTTCCTATATTTAATCATGCTTTCATGCATTTGCATTTACTAATTACATTATTTAACATCCAATTTCATTTATTTAGCTTCAATTTAATTTAAAATCATCTTACACATAAAAATCCTATGTTACATAACCTTAATCATATGAAATAAATTAGTTTAAGTATCAGCATACCTATTTTTCCAAGCTCTCTCTCTCTCTCTATCTTCTTTTCCATTTCACCTTTTCCTTCCTTTTTCCTTTAGGCTCACTTGATTCTCCTTGTATTTCATCCTTGGCCGAACCATTCATAAGTTTCTTCTTTAATTTTTCATCTTTCATAATTCAAATATACTCAAAACATTAATCTTCACCTCAAAATCTACCTAAAAATCCAATAAACTCATTAAATTTTCACTAAATTAACTTAAATTTTTGCTCCACACCTTTCTTTCATAATTTCATCCACTTTCTCTACTTAAAATAAGTTTTTGAGATGGCTAGAGATAAATTTAGGGCCTTATAATTATTTAGGATGTGAAATTTGGTGGAATTTTGTAAGAGAATTTGGAAGAAAAATGAAAAAAAAATGGAGAAAGTGTGGGATGGCAAGAAAGGTGGAGAAAATGGAGAATTTGCTAGAAATTTTGAGTTATTTGGCCTTATATATCCATGACAATTGGGCCAAATCAAATCCAACCACTTAGGTCCAATTAACTAATTAATTAATATTTTGATCCAATTATTTTTCTACCACTTTTCTTGCACCATTTCTCATAAAAATATATCCATAATTATATAAAAATATTTATTAGCTACACAAATATTTTCGGATCAATCTGGCACCATTTTTTTATCCAATAAATTTTCACCGATCTGAAAACTTATTTTTTGGTATCACCATAAAATTAATTTTTCACTGTAATTACACCCCCCCCCATAATATTTAAAATGAATCCATATGTTCAAATAATTTTTTGGAGGCCTTTAACATTATTTTCAAGTCTGATTAAAGTTTTGAACAACTCTAAATGAGCCAAATAAATTTTTAATTGTGCCTTTCAAGGGCGTATTTAACCTTAATTTAACCTCAAATTATATCACTAGACTCGTCATGAATTGAACTTTCTAATAGTGAAGAAAAAGTTTTGTAGGTACCAAATAATACTATTCATCTCGGTATCACTATTCACGATCTAAAAAGTACTATTCATAAAAATTAAATTTTTGGGCCATCACGATAATGGAAAATAAAGGATTTAAGAAGTGGTATCTGTAATTGCGCAAAATTTTAGTTCTTGTAAATAGTACTTTTCGAGCCATGAATAGTGGCACCGAGGTGGTATTGGATGCTATCTTACCAGTACTAATACATCGAATTCCATTAGAACTCTAAAGTTAAATGCGCTTAGGTAAAAGTAGTACTAAGATAGGTAATCTTCTAGGAAGTCTTGGTGTTCCACCATTAGAAAGTATATGTGTTGAACCATTGGAAAGTATAAATTAAATCGAGACCAGCGGTATAATTTAAGGTGAAATTAAGGTCAAATAAGCTTTCACAAATGAACAATGAAAATTTTTCCTTGGATCGTAATAAGATTTGACCAAAGTTTAACCAGCCTAAAAATATTTCATAGACCTCTAAAAAGTATTCCGTTCATATAGGCCTACTGGAAATAATCTTAATTAATATTTGGAAGTGAAAAATATTTTTTTTACCACTTTAAATTTTTGAGTTTCGGACTAGTAAATTTGGTCTCTAGGCTTAAAAATAATGCTAGATACCTTTGAAAAATTATCTGAACATAACGTTTCACTAGAAATATTATGGACGATTATTTGATGGTGAATAATTAATTTTACAATGATTTTGAGAATTATGTTTTTAGACTAGTAGAAATATATCGGACAAAAAATAGTGTTCGATTGACTCTAAAATATTTGTGTAGCCTAACAAATATTTTTTCTAGTATCATAGACCTATTTTTATGAGAAATTGAGCAAGAAAAATGGTAGAAAAATAATTAGGCCAAAATAAGGGTTTAAGTGAATTTGGGCCAATTGATTGGACCAATTTACATGGGTATATAAGGGCCAAAAATCATATTTCCTTAGAGAAATCTCCCTTCTTCCTCCCCCTTTTAGCTGTCCCCTTCCTCACTCACTTTCCTCCATTTTCTTCCTTCCTTTCTTACATAATTTCACCTAAATTTTTACCCTAGATAATTCTATGGTCCTAAATGCATTTCTAACCATCTCTAAAACTCAATTCAAGTGGAGAAAGTACATGAAATTGTGAAGAGAAAGGTTTGGAGCAAAATTCAAGTTGAATTTGAATTATGGATGAAGAAAATTAAGAAAAAAAAGCAAGGAAAGATTTGGCCATGTTGGAAGTTCAAGGAAATCAAGTGGAATTAAGGAGAAAATGGAAGAAAAAGATTTTAAAAAAAAAAGAAAAGGAAGAGAAATCAAGGATACAGCTTGGAAAATAGGTGAGTAAATACCTAAACTAATTAATTTTATGTAACCCTAATTTATGTGTTTTGGGACATTTGATGTAAATGATGCTTAAATTTAACTTGAATGTCTAAGAATAAAATCGGCATGAAAAATTGTATAAAAGAATGAATAAAAGTGTGAAATTAGTTTAAAATCCTATTATATCACTTAGGAAAAAATTGTGAAATGTGAACTATAATTCAAATTAATAGTAAATTAGTGTAACTGGATGATAAATAATGGAATATATGGTGTCAATTGTATGAAAATATGGGTTGAGACAATACATTAGTTATATAATCTATTATGTAAGTATATGTATTTAAGGTTACATAAGGAATTAAATTGGTTTAAGATTAGAATAATGTTTAATATTTAAGATTAGAATAATGTTTAAATTGGTTAAATAATGTTCAATATACATGAAAAACATAGTTAGAATGAGTTTTATGAATTAAATGAAAATGCAAATATGTGGACTAATGGAGGTTGAATGGTTTGGTATGGTAAGTTGAAAGCATAAGTAATAAAAATAATGAAATAATGTTAGATACATATAATTTAAGTCTTAAAAATATGATGGGAACTATAAATGGTAGGAAAAGAATCATGAAAGTATAGGCAGCATATGTGTCCAAATGGTAAATGAGGGAATTATGAAAAAACAAACTTTGAAAATAAAGGAATAATGTCAAATGTAAGTTACTTATGCTTTAATAACATAGTATGAATGATGAATGGCACCAAAAGAAACATTGATGGTATGATACATTGTGTGCCCAAATGGTATGCTTGGTTAGTTTGATATGATTATGATGATTATATACATGGAAACGATGTTACATGGTAAATGGATGAAAATGATTTGCATGATATGAATTGAGATTGATGTATAATGTGGAAAAGTGAGAAAATATGTAAATTATACATATTTTATGTGAATGATATGGAAATAGTTTTGCCCTTAGTATTTAGTAGCGAAGTCAGAGGTATAAGATGCATATGGCTAGCCATAGGGACATTCACCGCGGTAACAAGTCATGGTGACTTGCAATAATAGACCAAAGGTGGCTCCACACCATAAGTATGAGAAAAGATGATAGAAATGAGGAAAAAAACAGAGAGATAGTATGATGCTAGTTGAGGCGTTAACCCTTCATGTGGTCATCTCAACTTATTATGGACATATGGGCCAATGTCTCACGTGTCTAACTCGAGGATTTTCGTTACTATAAAAGTTACTAGGGACAAAATTGAAATAATGATGATAATATCATGAAAAATGGAAAAAAAATGGTAAATAGTAAATAAATACAGAAATTAAGGATTAAAATGGAATAATTTTGGCAAAGTGAGTAAATAAGGGCGAAATGATCAAAAGAAGATGAAATTGTAATGAAAAAGGGTAAAAGTGAAATTAAGGAATAAATTTGGTAAATGAAGGGCAAAACCATAATTTAGTGAAAAATTGTAAAAATGGGGATTAAACTGTAATTTTGGTGAACAAATGGAATTAAGGGACTAAAATGAAAGAAAATGTAATTTGTAAGTTAAAAAATGTAAAAGTATGGTGAAAAGTGGGTAAAGAAGAAATTAAAGGTAAAATGATAATTATGACAAAAATGGAGGACATAGATGTCAATTTGGTAAAAACAAAGATGAATTAAATGTCAATTTAGTAAAATATGAGACCCAGATGTCATATTGATAAAAGATGAGACTTAATTGTTATTTTGATAAAAGTTATGGACCTAGACATAATTTTGGCAGAAGATAGGGATTTAAATGTAATATTGATAAAAGATAAAAAAAAAATATTAGAGGATAAAAGTAAAATGATAAAGGATAAAAAAAATTAGAAGATAAAAGTAAAATGTTACACCAAAATAACAGTGAAAATTGTATTAAAATAAGGATTATTGTAAATAAAGAAAAATTGGAAAATTGGAAAATATTTAAGATAAATTAAGGATCTAATTAAGATAAGATTTTATTTGGTGAATTAAATAAAAAGTTAATTATATCAGGGTTGAATTAATGTAATTAGCATGTTTAATTAAGGCTAAATTAGAAATGTATTAGAAGATTAGAATATAATTTAATAGTTCTGGTAAATTAAATAAGTAATTAAAGAATAAATAATAGGAAAAATATGATTAAGTGATGGATAAGAACTATTATGTAATTAAATGAGAAAAGTAGGGGCATATGTGTAAATTAGTGCTAAAATTATAATTAAAGGGAGTAAAATGGTAAAAAGGATGAAATGTAAGAAAATAAAGTCAATAGGGACTAAATGGTAATTTACCATTGCATAAAGAAATGTTAAGGACTAAAATGTAAATTGAGGAGTAAATATAAAATAAAGGATACGAAAGAGTAAAAAGGATAAATTAACATTGTAGTTAGCAAATTTGATGATATAATGTAAGTTTAGGGACTAAAATATAATTGTCACCAAAAACTAGAAAATGAGTAAAAGATAAAAATAGTTATTAAAGGGATCAAAAAGGTAATTAGGAAATTAAGAATATAAATTTAAATTAACAAGGCTGAGAATAAGCAAGGAATAATGTTAGTAAGGACCAAAACGTAATTTGCTATTATGTGAAAATATTGTGAGAATTAAAACATAAATTGGAGAAAGAAAATAAAATAAAAGGTAAAAAGAGGCAATTATATAATAAGTGTTGAAAAACAGTTGGAATTATAAATAAATGAATGCGAATAACTTTGGTGAAAATAAAGTACAAAAGAAGGATTAAAGTGTAATTAGGAAGATATAGAAACAATAATTAGAGAATAGACCGTAAAAATTAGTATGACTTAAGCAGATTGATAAAAAAGAAGATTAACGAGAAAAGAAAGATATTATGGATTGGACAGTAACTGTACAAATAACTAAATAGGTGTAAAAATAATTAAATAGGCGCAAAAGCCAAAACCAACAAATTGGGAGTAGATATGTAAATTCAATTCAATCAGATGAGGAAAGCATAAAGGGACCATAACGACGTAAAGTGAGAATAAAATGTAATGAGCTTATTAACATTAAACTATGAGATGAAGATTTAAAAATTTACTAATACAACAAAACACAGATCATAATAGTCAAAAAAGTAAATGATAAATTAAGAGTAAAATAACAAACAAAAGATGAATGATAAATCGGAAACTAAGTCAGGGTTCTAATTTTAAACCATCAACAAAAAGGAAAGGTTTGAAGTAAGTCAAGCACTCTAGCTGAGCTTTGTGCCAATTGAACCAGCAAACCATTTCAGATGCTGAGTGTTGTAGTTCGACAACATTAGCTGTGGTAGTCTTGTGCGTGCGCACAAGAAAACTATTTGGAGCAGAGAGGAGACTTAAAGAAAGCAAGACACTGACTATGCGCATAAAAATTGCATTTCATCATTTCATGCCCTAGTGAGTTGGGATTTGTTGTACAAAATTAGCTATGGATGCTAAGATTACAGTCCTAATTCTCTCCCTAGTATTACATATCCTCCCATCTATTACAAAATCAATTGATTCTAATTTATCATTTTAGAATGATAAATCGAATATCCAACGGGATCATAACACTCTAGTACAATGTCAACATTAGTAGCTACAATTATTATCCCTAATAGGCATACCTATCTATTAATGGCTATATTACAAGTCACGCACAAAGATTGAAGGCTATATATTCACTATTTCACTTTACATATCAAACATCTATATATTTATCATACACTTCAATGATGTTCATATACCATGTAGTTCATTCGCTAAAAATAGTTTCATGATTTAAGCTGACACTTTTAATTACTAAAACATCAAATTCAAATATCAAGTAATTTTACAAATTTAATTAATAATTTTTAAAGATTTCATTTTTAATCTAATCCTCTAATGTTAAAGTTTAAATTTATTCTGGGTAGTTTCCAATCTCAACTTGGAACCCTATTTTGACCTTTCCATTAGGGGAATTAGGCTAAGGTATCTCGTTAACAAATGTTCCTCTATGTTTTAACCTTCCAAAAGATCAAGAATCAAGTCATTAAACTTGTAAATCATGAGATCTATCTAAAACAACACAAATTGCACAAGAGCGGGGGCAAAATCAAATCACTGACTTTAAACCTATTTTCGTGTGCCTTAGAGACAAAATTGGGTTGTAGTCTCTTTATAAGAATTGTAAATCTACGTTTTAACTTTCATATGAAATTTGAATTCTCAATTTCATGGTCTATAGGCCGAGATATTGCCAAAACAATACAAACTATTCCTAGGAACCTCACACCTATTTAGAGACAAAATTAGTTCTTTATTTTGAAAAAAAAAAACTTAAGGGAATATTTGGGACAAAATTTTTATGAATTCTTAATAAAAATTACTCCATTATAAGTTTAGTTTATACAAAATTAGAGTCACCTCATAAAAAAGTTCTAGAAAAATAGTTATACCCAAATTAATACAGACTGCTCCTAATAAGAGGTAGATTTAGGTCACCAACTTCAATCCATAATTCAAAACACTTTAGAGATAGAACTAGGTTATAGTTTCTCATAAAAGTTGCAGGTATGTGCTATAGGTTTCACATTCAATTAGAGTCAATCAATTCCAAGGTCTATAGGCAGAGATGCGGACAAAACAATTATAACTATTTAGAAAATCCAAAGTCTTTCACCAAAACAAACTTTTCCTCTAACAACTTTCTAGGAATGAGCAAAAAAAATTTGGTTAATCAAAAAATTAATTGAAATTAAATTAATTTTAGGTTAATTAAATCAAATTTAATTTTACTGTTTTTACTTTTAAAAATTGATGGTTAGCTGAAAATTGATGTTTAGCTGTTGACTAATGATTAACTGATCTATATATATTTTATAAATTATATTTTAAATTTTACACTTATATTTTTCAATATTTTTGTAATTTATAAATATTATGATGTATAATTTTTTAAAATATTATTATAATACATATTTTTAGTAAATAAACATTGAAATTATCTTTTTATTACTATTATTTATTCATTATATGTGCGTAATTAGCACTCTGTTGTTAGTTTCATATTGAATATATTTAATTCTTATAATTATTTATGAAATTTTATTTTATTTTGATTCTTTTAATGGATATTATATTCAATTTGTGTTTTTTCATTTCTAAAGCATTTTTAACTATTAAAAATAATATTACAAATTGTAAAATTTATTAAATTTATATGTTAAAATTTTTTAATGGTTAACCGATAAACCAATCTGAAAATTTTGATTGAAAATTGAAACCGGTATAGTAATTAATTAAAATTAATAGACTGGTTAATAAAATTGTGAATGGACCAGTTAATCAGTCCATGCTCACCCTTACAACTTTTTATGACTTTTTCAAGCAATAACTAGAAATTTAACTTCAAAACAACCTATAAATATCAATTCACATCCATAACAATACTTATAATAGTTCAATTTATGCCAATTCATCATGCACATACACATAAATCAAAGGTTTTCCATACCTCTCCAGGTAGCCAAATCGCCTCCTAGCATTCTTCTTTCTCATTTCCTTTATTCTTGCTGATTTTTTCCACTAAAACCTAGTATAAACACATCTCAATCTAATTGGAATTGACAAATATATAGTCCTTAAACTTTAAGTTTAATGAAACTTTTGAGTAATTATATGATTCTGCCTAATTGAGTTAAAATTTTTAGAAGTATTGTGTTAATTATTTGAAATTACTTTTTTATTATTATAAATATTTAAAAATACAGTATTCACTCTAATTTGACATATATTGAGAATATACACTATGATATACATATGTATACTCCTATGTGCAACTTATGAAATTCACTTGAATTCATTTTTTTACTAATATAAATATTTAGAAATGTAATGTTTACTTTGATCGGACACTTCTTAGAGTATACAATGTATAACTTTTGAATTTCTTCTTGAAATCACTTTCTGATATTATTAGCAAATACCATTCATGTTTTTTTACTAATTTCTCTCAATGCAATAATAAAATGTAAAATGCATCTAAGGTAAAATTATAATATTTTTCCCAAAAATAATATGGATCATTATAATTCAAAAATTAAAAATAAATATTTGCAAAGATTAGTTATGGGTCTACTTATTTAAATTTGGGATTGGGTTCAATTTTTAATTTTTCGGATCAGGTTATGCACCTTCTTTCTTAAATTAAAATTTGCTTGATTTTTATTTGAATGGATTCAAATCAAGTATCACATCAGATTAGAGTAAGAAATTATCAAGTTAATGAAAAGGCAACCAAAATAAAAATTTTAGGATGACATTTTAACTATACCTTGAAATTCATGGGTTCCTACGTCAAAAAAGAAATTTACAAGGTTCGTAAAAGAATTTTTATTTGCTAGTGATTGAGCAAATTGCCTTTAAAAAATAAAAGAATTTATTTATTTATTTTTTAAATTTACAACTGGTAGGAGCAAAAAGTAGTCAAGTAAAATATACATTACCAAAAAGAGTATCCGTTAATAACTCTTAATAATGGCCTGCACATGGCACCAATTTTAAGACTAATTGTCCCCCAACAAAATTACACTCTTAATTGTTGTGTGAATTTTGCTAAATTACTCAAATTGAGTGACTCAAATATGCTCCTAAAAAAACATACTTTTTAGCTTGACTAGTATACTCCTAAGCTACTTATCCATGCATTTGAATGGAGGATGGCTATTGTTCTTAGACTTCTCAACGTTTTCTTGCAGATGCAAAAACTTTTTAAGTCCTAAAGCTCTACTTCTACCACTAGTGATCATAGAGTGTATAAAGTTACTCATCTATTAGGCTCTCATTGGTTGAAATAAATAAATGAAATGTACATGTTTTTAGCTGTATGTAAAACTGAATACACTGTATTCTGAAAATTGATATACTGTATTAAAATTGGAAACTGAATACACCAAATTATATAAATTGATTATGTTGTAGTATGAAAACTGAATAAAGGGTATTCTAATAACTGAATAGACTGTATTCTATTTATACAGTCTGATTAAAGTGTAATCAGAAAATTGAATACACTATATTCTCATTCGGCAAAGTGAATAATTTTTTTTTTGTAAAAAAATATTTCAAGTTATTAAGTCTATGATCAAAGTATCTATAATTCGATATCAAAAATCAAAATTGTAAGACATTAATATAAACATTTAATTGTGTTTTTCAAATGAAATATATTATTATATTTTAAACTTCAAAATTATCTTAATCTTATAAATAGATTATATATTAATTTATTTATAATAATATTTTAAACAGAATAAACCACTGCACACTATTTTTATTGTTTGATTTTAAAAAAAATATTTAAGTAATTATCCATTGCAGTATCAATTTATGGATATAGTGTATCAGTGTTAAGAATATAGTGTGTTCGATTTTATATACACTGTAGTAAAATTGCAAATAGAATATACCGAATAATGTAATCTAATTACACTGTAGTATGAAAAATAAATAATGTGTATTTCGATAATTGAATAGACTGTATTCCATTTATGCAGTCTGATTAAAGTGCAATAAGAAAACAAAATACTTTTATTCACATTCGGCAAAGCGAATAATTTGTTTTTGTAAAAAAAAATATTTCAAGTTATTAAGTCTATAATCAAAGTATCCATAATTCGATATCAGAAACCGTAATAGCAAGAATTAACATAAACATTTAATTGTATTTTTTCAATTGAAATATATTACTAAATTTTAAGATTCAAAATTATCTTAATCTACTCAATAGATGCAATATTGTTTTATTTATAATAATATTTTATACATAAAAAACCACTGCATATTTGGCTTGAAAATACCAAACTACTGTTTTTTTTTTTTGAAAAGAAACTAACTTCATTAAGAAGAAGAACAATCAGCTAAAAGAGCTGAATACAGCAAAGACGGGGGAAACAAGTCCCAACAAACCAAATCAGATACTGAACCAGATGCACGAGCTAAGATGTGTGCACATTGATTCGCTGATTTTTTAACATAGCCAAAAGAAAGGAAAATATCAGAAAAACAAAGACAATCTTGAATAATATGATAGAAATCAGACCTATAGAAACGTCTACTATTAAGGGCCTCAATAGCCAACAGAGAGTCTGACTCCAGCATCACGTTATTAAATGAATGAGATTTGAGCCAACTTAGAGCTTCACGGATACTAATGGCCTCCGCAACACTAGGCTCCAAAACACCGGGAAAAGACTTGTGGCCAGTAGCAATAAAAGCACCAAGATGGTTTCGGACCACGAATGCTACCCCAGTCCTATGAAGATCTTCAAAGATCAGTATCAGTATTGACCTTCAATCGTCCTTCAATAAGTGGTAACCAGTGAGAAGCCCCAGGAGAAGAATTAACCCGTTCCGCAGCATGATCCTTCTTGTTAGCAGCCAACCAAGAACTTAAAGCATTACCAGAAGCCAAAATTACAGCATACGGCAAAGTGATTTTAGAGTTCCAGACAACATCATTTCTACTTTTCCACAAACCCTAGCAGATAGCAACTACTAAACCAATATCTAAAGAAGCCAAGTTATTCACAATAAAAGTGAGCCACGAATTAAATTCTTCAAACGTCCCCCTTAGATAACCCACATCTGAACGCAACCAAACATCTCTAGCAAAGGGACATGCAATTAACACATGAAAAATAGTCTCCTCTGCCAAACCACAAAGAGGGCACAAAGAAGTAGTATCAACTCCTTTAAGACAAAGTAGAGTTCTAACAGGTAAGACAGAATGAATAGCCCTCCAAATGAAATTTTTCATCTTAGGCGGTACCATCAATCTCCAAATTTTGCTCCAACAAATTGAATTCAAACAAGAAGAAAAACCAGACGGAACCTGATGAATGAATCTGTATGCCGATTTGACTGAATATCTACCGTTCTTTTCTAAAAACCAATGCCAATCATCACGTGTTTGTCTCCAACTCAAAGGAAGACTCAAGATGAGCCTCTTATCTCGATCATTAAAAAGAGAGCTTATAAGCTCAATTTTCCACTGCCTCGACTCCTTATCAATTAAATCAGACACCAAAAGAGAAGTGGATTGACCCTCAAGAGTGGAAGAAACCATTGGGTTTTCAGAGTCAGGAAGCCATGGATCCTTCATTACCAGAGTCTGATCTCCAGAACCAATATAAATTTTGCTACCTCTTCTGACTACGTCTTTTGCTTTAAAGATCCCACGCCAAACAAAACTCGGATTAGATCCTAATTGAGCATTTAGGAAAGACACATTTGGATAATATTTAGCTTTCAGAACTCTTGCCAAGAGAGAAGAACAATCTGAAATAAGACGCCAACCTTGCTTACCCAGGAGAGCCAGATTAAAGTCACATAGAGATCGGAAGCCCAATCCCCCAAACTTTTTTGGCCAACACATTCTATCCCAAGACATCCAGTTTATTCCTTGACGTTTTAGAGAGTTAGAACCCCACCAAAACTTATTAAATAAGCGCTCAAGATTTCTACAGGTACCTTTTGGTAACAAGAAAACACTCATGGCATAGTTTGGCACAACTTGAGCTATTGTTTTCAAAAGAATTTCTTTACTAGCCTTTGAAAGGAACGAACTACTCCAACTTTGCATCCTACTCCAAATTTTATGTTCAATAAAGGAAAATACATGCTTCTTGTTACGCCCAATCAAAGAAGGAAGCCCAAGATAAGTATCTCTTCCCATAGATCCAGTAACTGACAAGGAAGAGCACACTGCAGATCTAACAGCATTAGAAGTATTAGTGCTGAAATTCAGAGAAGATTTATCATAGTTAATCAATTGTCCCGAGTCTGCAGCAAAAATACTTAAAATATTCTTTACGATAACAGCTTCATTGATAGAGGCTTTAAAGAAAATATAACTGTCATCAGCAAAAAATAAGTGGCTAATAGAGGGAGCATGCTTGGCAATTCGACAACCAGAAAGCAGATTCAAAGATTCATGTCGCTGAATAAAAGAAGACAAACCTTCTGCCCCCAAAAGTGAATGTTATTTTAAGAGATGATGGAATGTGGGAGGTTTCATCGATTGTTACAACACACAATCACAAATTGTTTCCTAATATGTCAAGATTGATGAGTGGCCATAGGGTTGTCAAGAATAACATCATGAGGAGGCTTGAGATACAGAATTTTGATGGTAGTAGGCCATCAAAGAGTATTAGGCTAGTTTAATATAAAGCCAATGGCCCAGATAAGATGAGTTGCTTAACAAAGGATTGTAACAACTATATTGATCGTACAAAGAGGTTACTACATAGTAAAGGTGATACAGAGTCCATGAAAAAACTATTTATAATGATGTAAGTCAATGATTTAAAATTTTTCTACTCAATTGACTTGGATGAAGAATTCAAGTTGGCTAATGTCTTGTGGGTGCATCCTAGGTGTAAAGCAATGTATAAGGAATTTCATAATGTAATTAGCTTTGACACCACATACCTGGTTAACAAGTACAAGCTGCCTTTTGTAACTATAGCTAGTGTCAACCACCACGGTCAATCAATTCTACTCGATTGTGTTATGGTTACTTATAAAGATGCTGACACATTCAAGTGGTTTTTTAAGACTTGGCTATCAACGATGGGTGATATTCATCCCGAATACATATTAATGGATCAATACGAAGGCATTAGAAAGGAAATTAAGGAAATTATGCCTAATACCAGACATAGATTTTTTATATGGTATATCTTTTGTAAAGTACTTGAGAAGTTTAAACACATTGCAGACTTTAGTAATGTTCGGGATGATTTCAAGGGTCTTGTTTATGATAGCTTAATGATTGAGTTTTTTGAGGAAAATTGGCAAGCTTTCATAACCAAATACAACTTAGAAAGTAACCAATGGCTGATGAAGTTATACGAGGAAAAGGAGTTTTGGGTACCTGTGTATCTCAATGATTCATTTTGGGCAAGTATGTAATGTCTAAATATAGGGCATTTTTCTTAATTATGTCATTGTCTATATGTTTAATACACTGCATTGGTGGTTTTTTAGCTATGTTGTCTACACAACGAAGCGAGGTTATGCATGCATACTTCAATGGGTTTATACGACCTACAAGCACCCTTAAACAGTTTATTGAGCAGTACGAGCTTGCTATTTGGAACAAGATAGATAAGGGGTGTTTGGCTGAGTTTAAATCCAAGAATATAGTCGCCAAGTGCCAATTTGATTTTCAATGGAAGAAGCAATTCCAGCAAGCCTTCACTCACATGATGTTTCGCAAAGTTCAATATCAAATTAAGAAAATGGTGTATTTCCACATTGTTGAGACTCTAAATTCAATAAGGCATAATCAGAATGATGTTTTTTAATCGAAAATGTTTAAAATCCAAGAGAGATTCCTTATCAATAATTGATATAATAAGGAGTTTTTTTATGATGTTGAATATGTTAAAGATGGACAACACTTTTTGTGCATGTATAAGAGGTTCCAATTAAGCGGCATCATATGTTGCCACATCATGAAATTATTCGATTACAAGTCCATCAGCCATGTAAATAAAAGTTACTTGTTTCTAAGATGGAAAAAAGACATTCAAAGGCTATATACGAGTATTTTCTCTCACGATTGATACCTGTAACTTTCAATGTAGCATCAGAAGTTCAAAGAGCTTGAGAAAATATTCCATAAAGCAGCTACCAAATTGCCTAAGGTAGCTGAAAGTGGAAATGTCTGGTCAAGAGGATGTACAAATAGCTCCAAAGTTTAGCCCCAATCACAATGACGGGGGGAGGGGGTGTTAGGGTTTTGACAACACCAACACCCATAATGGTAGCTAGACACATGTTCTGGACCATCCAATAGCAAGAACTCAAGGGCAGCCAAGGACTAATCGAGTAAGATCACATCATGAAACTAACCGATGACCGAGGGTTATAAGAAACCCTAATCAAAGTATCTAACCTAGTCGACATAACCTGAACACCAATGCATCACCTCTTGCTTATGCATCTTGTAACAAACCATTTAGGTCTCAGTTAATGTCGACCTTCAATTCAATGCAGTCAAATAATGATAGGGAAGATATAGAATGCAGTAGTTGGTTAACTCTATCATAAAACCTATGTCCATGCATAAATACCTTAATTTTTTTTAGTTGAGGCTTGTATACTTGATAGTTTTGGTTTACTTATCTTCTTATAACTTGTGTTTGCACAAAAGGCATTGCACTGTACTCAATTTAGGGTTTATTATTTACTAAAAGTACAATTTAGTGTATTTAGTTTATCTCAAAATCAATACACACGATTCAATTTGCCATATGTGAGATGGTTGAATTTTGTATGCCAAAGTGAATACAATTAAATCATTTTTCCCAAAACGAATATATTGAATTAAGTTGTACCAAAGTGAATACAATGTATGCAGATTGACCTAAAGCTAACTCATTGTATTCAGTACGTATGGGCCCAAAGTGAATGTAATTTATTCAAATTTTCCAAAATAGAATACAATGTATTTAGATTTTCCAAACAGAATATAATATATTCAGTTTTACTAAAAGTGGAATCACTATATTTAGATGTTAATGTGCTCATTTGCAAAGTGTATATTGTATTCATATGTTTCGTTAATTGAATAGAATGTATTAACTTTTTTCCAGAATAAATACATTAGATTAAATCGGTCATTTGTATTTAATGGGCGATCATTAGCATACATCTTAAATGATTTTGTGTGGAAAAGTGAAGGATCCATTTATAAGCCATATTAACACTCAACCCTGGTATTGGTTCAATTATCAAGCAACAGTGTAAATTCTTCCAAAATAATATTTAATTGTTCTTTCTGCAATCCCTTCACATTGCATTCCTAAATGGCGAGTTCATCAAGCCCACACTCACCACATACTGATGATGTAGGGTAACAAAACTTAGTATCTCTACTTTGATTCCTCTCCTATTTTTTTCTTTTTTTTATTTAATTTGTCTTGTCTTTTGATTTTTTGTTAATAATTTTTTTTAATTTCTTTTATTTTTGCGTCTTTTTGTTTGGATCATTAAAACAGTGTTTTTTTCATATCAATGGGTAACTTTTTATATTCTAATTGTTATTTTATGTTATTTTTTTATGAAAGATGCATATTATTATCATGGGAACGCTATTGATTTTAGTTTTTAGGAACAATGTTTTTTTTTTAATTTGAAATGTATTTTCGAACAAATATTGCACATAAATATTGTGGACACCTTTTACTTTTGTTGTTTGTCTTGATTTTTTTATTATTTTTTAATTATATTTATTTAATACTTCTGGTTTTATTGACATGAAGCCATATCTCAAGTGTAAATGGCTTATCTTAGGCTTACATATTTTTGGACAGAAATATATGCATATATTTACTAAATAAGATTGTAGACAATTATGTTTGTTTTTAATAATAAATCAAGGTAAATATCATAATGATTTACTTACATGATTATAAATGCATAGTCCCCAGAAGTGATTGAAGTATCATCCGATGATAGCATATTGGATGAACTATTTGGTAATGTAGAAAAGTCGTTCCAACCTCACCAAATTTTGAGTTAAATCATTAGCTAAAGTCTGACTTCATTACTAGTATGTCAGTTGAATACAGTGTAATTTAATTTTTTTTATTATATTTAGTATGTGTCTAACATATTCTTTTTCAATTGCTTTAAGCAGATTTCGACACTGACTTCTCTGATATGGACGATTATGAGGCTGTAGAAGATCAAGATAGGAGGGGCTTCACTATAGCCCTGGTTGATTGTGACTGGGTCACTAATATAGTAAGCAAAAAAAATTTCAATACAATGCACATCAGTTGATATTGCCTGGTTTTTTAACTTATGGTTCGCTTATAATTGTCATATGCAGAACATGCCCATATACATAGTTGACAAGGTTCTTGGTGGGGAGGAAAGGAATATCAAAGTCAGGGGCCCAATAACTAGTTTCTTGTACAAGATAAAGTATAAGTCATACTTCAATGCAAATGGGGATATTTACAAGGGCATACTGAAAAGAAATTAGGACAAATTTGTTATTTAGGAGAAGATTCATCGAGGTGATGAGTTAGAATTCTGCATCTACTACAATGGGGGAACTTCCACCACATGAAGGTCTTTTTCAATTTAAATCTTTAGTTTATTAATTTGAAAGTAATGTTAACAATTTTTTTCTAACACCAGTACGTTTTATTTCTCTTGTATTTTTTAATATTTTTAATTACTTTATTTGAAGATTCTATTAATGTTTTTTTCTTTTTTTTTTTTTTATGAATGATCTTTTCTATGTCAGCAGTAATTACAAATGCGCCAATGGTTAATGTTATCCGCATGCTCAGTATAATGAATACATTAAGTCATTTCCCAGTGTGGACTAAATAATTTAATACTGTGCAGTAAAACCTAATGCGACTAACAATTCTATTTAATCCTCCATGTGGTATATCGTTAGGGTTTGCATGAGAAATGCATGTTTGAACGTGTGCAGTCAATTTTTCATAAAAACAACGCGGAAACATTTCACAATTACGATAAATTTTAATTGCACCCTTAATTTGACTTTTACATGCTTTATATTATTATTATTATTATTATTATTATTATTATTATTATTATTATTATTATTATTATTATTATTATTATTATATTTGTCTTTTAATGAATAGACAATATAGTGAAAGAGCTAACTTTTTAATACTTTAAGCTAAATTAATATTTTGTTAACTTTTTAATAATTTTTTTAAAATTAATGCTCATCAATAATAACGTGCTAACGAATAAACTTTAATGATTGGTATATATATTGATGATTCGATATTTCCAATAATTTTTTTCATAAAATAACTGAAAATTGTTTGAATGTTTGAATAGGAAGCTCTAATCAATTCATGTTAGGAAATTCGGTAATATGCATAACATATTCACTTATTAATTTCCCATAAATTAAATATATTTGACCATTTCTTAAATGGCAGTTGCATAAGTAATTGATGTGCTCTATGGCTATTCGTGTATGTTAATAAAATTGGTCACCTGACCAAGTTCAATTTCTTTTCTTGACATTTACTTTCATTAAATTAACCCATCGCCGATCGGTCTTTTGCATTGAATTTGTGGTTATTACCATTTTGACTAATTTTTTTATGGAAAAAGAGCGCACTATCCACAGTGAAAAATATGTATTCATTTTATTCTCATACGTGAACACACTATATTCAGATTGGGAAAATTATATACACTATATAATTTTAAATCGAATCGAATATATTGTACTCAATTTTGTACAACATCAATGCACCATATTTAGTTTTTAATTTGATGAACACACTATATTCTATTTCAGCACATTGAATATATTGTGTATTTATTTTGGCCAAATACTACAAAGCTGTTTTCATTCATGTCAAACGTTATTCTTTTATAATATTTTTAAATTTTCTTTTTTTTTTATAATTTCATAGCATTTTTTTTTCTTTTATACATTCATTACTGTCCTTTCAGATTGCAATGTTTTTTTTTTCGCAGATTTCCTATAAATAGCATACTTTTTTAAGTTTCCTTGAGGTAGGAGTGTTCAAGATTTGAGCTGAACCGACCAAATCGACCAGATCAAACCAACCAAACCAGTAAAACACGGTTTAGGTGGGTTTATGGTCGGATTGGTTTTTATTTTCAGCTTTCTAATTAACAAAAGTCGGGTTAGGGATTTTAAGTCGGGTTACTTGATGAAACCGACCATTTCTTCTTCTTCGTTCTCTCCATCTGTCTTATGCCTTAACCGATCATCCTTGCTTTCTTTCCTTTCTTTCGCTATCGTGCCTTAGGATGAATCTTTCCTCTGCTGCTGATTTGATCAGAGATGCCTCCTTGAATTTTGATTCCCCTGGCGAGCTGGTAAATGATGATCGAAAATGGAGGAATCGAATAAGTCATTTGCCAGGAATGGTAAAACGTGTAGAACAACACACAGAAGGTGCACAAACACAATCTTACCTCTCCTTTCCTTTTCTTTTCTTTTCAATTACTGAATTTATTTTTTGCTTTTCCTACAAATAATGATGAATGATTGTGATTTTTTTATGGTGACAGTTGGAATTTTGGGGGGTTTTCCCAATCATTCATATGTGGGTGTCGTGAAAGGAAAAGGAAAAGATAATGAACAAAATCGGGTTATTAATTAGTAGATGCAGAATTCACATAGCATTATTTCCTCTTGTTTCTTATTAGCAAGTTTTGGCATTTTAGATGTGTAGGTACAATTCTGTTGCTCAAAAATTGTAGTAAAGAACTCTGCTAAGCTTGTGCAAAGATTTTCTTATTTGGGTCGCATAGAACTAAGAAATTTTGTTATCTGGACAGTCAATTAAAGAGGCCTTTTTGGTTTTGCATTAACTACATCACAAATCAGTGTCAGATGGAGACATTCAAGTATGTAGCTTTTGCATTAACTAGATCAGTTGTATTCATAGGCAGCATCTCTTTCTGGTAGCATAGATTGACCTGCTCAAAGAAAATAATGTTAAAGAGAATAAAAACCATTGCTGCATCTGCTATATACAGCTTTTTATTTGTAGAACATCAAATTGTTACATTGTTTATGATGTATTGTTACATTTTGAGAATTGAGGCAGTAATTTATTGTTCATGAGTTGATTTAAATTTAAGAATGTTGAATTGAGAATAGGCTAGAGTTACATCTCTCTCAAGAAGGTCTAATAAAGGTTTAGGAGTTTAAAACTGGATCATTATGCTAAGTATTAGATTGTTCCTAAATAGAGGATTTAGTACTAAGAATGATATGCTAAATAAGATATTTGTTTTTATTTAACTGCTTTTCCATAATCACTTTTATTATTTATTGAGTCATTGTAATGAAAGTTAAGGTAGACAGTTCCTTTAGCATAAGTGTATTAATTTATGTTAATCAAGTCTTAATTTTTATTTGTTTAATTGTCCATTTAGCTTAGTTCTTGCTTTCAATTAAAAACTTAGGAAATAATTTTAGATTAATTCAATTCAATTAGATAGATATTTTACTTGAAATTCCATGTTCCTTTGGATTCAATATTCTTAGGGTTTTAATTATATTGTCCTATATTACTAGTCGATCTAGTACACTTACTAGACACTGGTAAAGTTTTTATTGTCATTGCCAGGGAATGTTGCTTGACTTGTGTAGTGACCCCTAAGAGAACAAGGAATGTTGGTGCTTTTAGTCTTTCCAGATTACACATTCTACTTATGTTGATCCAAGCACTTTTGGGAACAGTTACCATCACAAACACCACCATTACCTCCACCACCACAAGAATCTAAGCTCAACTTTGTTGAGGACATAAAGATTTTAAAAAGGGAGATAGAGCTCAACTGAACTTGGTTTTGAACTCATCAATTTAGGGAAATTTTTTCATCTTGCTTATGAATTGTTTTAGCATCTTGTTTTTGTTTTAGTTTGTAATTTGCATGCTAATTGAGTAAGTTTAGTTCTAATGTCATGTATTGTACATTTAGCTTAGTTCACCCTAGTTTATTCTAAAAAATGAACATGTTAAACTTTAGCTTAGAATGTACAATTGTCAAAATCTTTGTTTAGCATTAAAGAAAGCATGTTGTTTAATGAAATTTTGGCTAGTTTAGCCTTTAACTTGAGCTATATTTGTTATTTTTCGCTTTTTGTACACTAATACTGGTTTTTAACTAAGAAGAAAAACCAATGCATTGAGGTAATTGAGAAAGGAATCTTAGGACACTATAACCTTCTTCATCATCCTTCGAACCATAAAAACAACTTAAGCAATCTAGAAAGTGATCTAGGCATATTTTTTTCTTATTTAGCTACAACTTAGCATGTTTCCTACCCTATATGCATATTTGTCCCTTGTTAGCCATTTTGAGCTTGACGAGGCATGCTATAATTATTTTTATTGCTACACACATTTGTATACCCTATAGCCTTAAAAGCCTTTATCTTTCCTTCTAAGAATTGGCCACTCTAGGATTGGAATGGATTAATATTTGTTAGGTATTTTAAAGAGTGTAGTTTGGAAAGCTTCTTGGTATTATTAATAGTCAAGGGTTATTGTTGAAATCAAGAAAATAGTGAAAGTTAAAATTCTAAATATCCATGTTATCTTGATTGCCAACAATGAAGCTAGCAAGTTCATAAAAAAAGAAAAAATATATATATATAAGAAAAAGAAAGAAAATTTGCAATAAAGCTAAAAGTGTATGGCAAAACTTTAAGTGTGGGGTATTTACAAGAGAAAAAGAATTGTGGCTTCTGAATTGTTTTAAATGACTTTCTCTTAGGACATCTTGTGTATAAGGGTTAAGTAAGCAAGTTTGGTTAATTGGTATGCTTTTGAGTCAGTAGGATGAATTTTAAAAATGTTGGTCTATTCAGTCAAAGAGTGACTATTCTTTTTATTTATCTTTTATCCATTCTTTGTTAACCAGTGCCCTAACCACATTATAACCTATGAAGGCCTAATAACTTTATGTTTGCTTTTGAGTTGTTTAGCAATGATAACCTTCGAGTTTCGATGCTAAAAGAGAGGTTTATGTTTTTCTGGAATTTCAAGTGCGAAATCGTTCGTACATTTAGGTGTATATTAATTCTAGTGCTTGACTATGAATTGTATTGGTATTTTGATTTTGAAAGAGCTTAAACTATTTTTTTTTACACACACACACACACATAAAAACTAGCTTATATTGTCTTGCTTGAATTTGATCTAATTAGTGTTTTGTTAAGTGCTCTTGTTAATTATTAAGCATTGTTTTGAAATGTATAATTTTTAATTGAAGTTTGATTATTTTGAGAAGTTAATTTGTTCAAATTTGCTCGGGTGGGAGTAAAGACTAAGTGTAGGGTATTTGATAATTGTAAATTATAACTATACACTTAGTGTGTTCCTAGGTGATTTAGTTGTTAATTTAGTGTTAATTTGGTTAATTTCGTGTTTAATTTTATAAGTTGTAATTTTTATGGACTTAATTGCAATTTGGTGTTTTTAGGTCCTAAATTGGAGAAAAGAGGAAGTTATTTGAAAAAAAGGAAGAAATTGGAGCAAATTATTAAGTTTGAAGATGAGATTCACATTTAATCCAGGAGCAAAGCCCTCTACATAGGGTTAAAATCCCTCTACCGAAGGGATGAAGCCCTCTTCTTAGGGAAAAAAGCCCTCTACCGAGGGAAAGTATAAAGAAGAAGAGGAAAAGTGGCCCTCTATAGAGGGAAAAACTCCCTCTACTGAGGGGAAGACTTCTTATTACGATAAAAGACTATTTTCTTTCATTTAGGAAGTTCAAAGGCATCTAACTTCTTCTCTCCAAAGTATTTAAGCAAACTTAAACACCAGAACTAAGGGACCAGAGTTAAAGAGATGAATTTTCTTCATAGTTTTAGCCCTAGTTTTCTTCAGTTAGTTGTATAGTAGTTTAGACTTAGTTTTTATTTTCTTCTTAGTTTTCAATTCCCTTAAGGATTCAAGCTTTCTACTACTATGCTGAGAAGTCATCAAGAGCAAGTTTAAAGCTTTATGAGTATTGTATCTCTTTATGTTAATTTTTCTTTCATTTTCATCATGTTTGGTGAGTAATTCCTTACTTTTGCTAAGGGAAATTTGAACCCTCATTCTTTTATTGTAATGACTTTGATTTTATCATAATTTCAATGCAAGTGGGTTATTTCTTAATTTTTGGGCTGAACCTTATCTTTGGTTATAGTTGGATTAATGCTTGACATATTGAATAGATGGTTGAATTTTAATTTATACTTAAATCATTGATATGTGTGTTGTTAGGTTATTTCACTTATGTGGATATATTGTTGCATTTTAAGAATTGAGGTAGTAATTTGTTGTTCATGAATTGATTTCAATTTAAGAATGATGAATTGAGAATGGGATAGAGTTAGATCTTTTGAGAGAGGGTCTAATGAAGGTTTAGGAGTTTAAAATCAGATCATTATGCTAAGTATTAGATTGTTCCTAAACAGAGGATTTAGTACTTAGAATGATATTCTGAATAAGATATCTATTTTTATTTAATGGGTTTTCTATAATCACTTGTGTTATTTATTGAGTCATTGTAATGAAAGTTGAGGTGGATAACTCCTTTAGCAAAAGTGTTTTAATTTATGTTAGTCTAGTCTTAGTTTTTGATTTGCTTAATTGTCCATTTAGCTTAGTTTTTGCTTTCAATTAAAAACTTGGGAAATAATTTCAGATTATTCAATTCAATTCGATAGATATTTTACTTGACAATCCATGTTCCCTTGGGTTCAATATTCTTGGGGTCTTAATTATATTTCTCTATATTACTAGTCGATCTAGTACACTTGCTAAACACCAATTAGCAATCATTGAAAAAAATATAAATAATCATAAAATAAGTTACATTTCATGAAATAGTAATGCGACATATGAACCTAATATTTTAAACAAATGTATCACAAATGTCTGTCTTGTTGTCTCGATATATTCGATGTCAATGGGATTATTTCCTTCTTTATTGCGAACATCTTGTATGTCATTTTTTCAGCTTAAAATCTAACAAGACTTAAAAAAAAGGAATTACAACACTATATGTTGTCACTGCTTTTTGGATGACTGTTTGCTTAATTGGTGAATGTAAAGAGTCATATACAATAAATTTTCTTTCTTTCAATATGAGCCTGACCAAAATCCAATGGAAACCCTTAACGTTGATGAGGAAAAAGACATGATCAACTTCCACCTATAGTCTATTGTGCATTATCATATTCCCAAAAATATACTTTGACACTACATGATTAAATGTTAGAAATGAAGTGCCCTAAGGATTTCTTTTTAACATTTTATGTACAAATTAGACACTTTGGTCAAACAGGCTGTCTATTATCGTGAATAAACACTGCAAATTCCCATCAAGCTTGCCCTTCTTCCTTAAATAATAAAAAATTACATCCAATTGCTAAAAATAGTAAAGAAATATATATAAGATATAGCATGGTACTAAAAGTGAATACAATGTATTTTGTATTGAGAACACACCAACTTCCCTTATTTACAAAATCAAATACATTGTGTTCATCACATCTAATGGTTAAGTATACATACCGAATTTTTTATTTCTTTTCTGGGATACACCAATGTATACCACCATATTTTCTGAGTAACTCTTTCAATGCCAAATTCCAAAAGATCCTGCAATTGTCCGTATTTTGCAATATAGACCTTGTCTTTATCCTTTAAAAAAGAAAAAAAATATATTAATTACAAAATTGAATCAAATTACAATGACACAAACATAAACAAACTTAAGTTATGATCTAAATATTAAAAGTGTACACCAATTTACCTAGCTGTCTTTTTAGATATAATTCCATAGTCAACCTAGGCATTGAATTCTATTAACCTCAAAATATCAAAGTGTCTTTCAATGCTTATATTAAAAGGATGACTATTTATTTCTACAATCCTTTCACACTTATATGTTGAGAACGAATCTTTCCTTGGTTCAGTTCGCAATTCATCCTTCAAAAAATTTCACACAAACCATGGAAAAAAATTAAAAAACTATAAATATACAAATAAGCACTAACTAATCATATATCATATGCAATGTAATGAATTTTAAAAACATTCATGTAAAAAATGATAAATATAAAACTTATAGTTTTATTAAAATTTGATTTATGGAGCCTCCTTCCTTATCATGCTGATCTTGATCAATCTACATTTCCTGTTCTTCTTTAAATAGATTAGCATGATATTCATGATCTTGATTAGCAACTTTTTCTTTTGGTCCTTGGGAGGAAGTCAACAGAGCACCCTAATGACATTTAAATATATATGTTAAAAAAATGATTTTATTTTTAATTTGAGAAAGCATACATTATATAATAAGCATACTAAATTACCTTAGCAGTATCAAAAAAGCACTAACTACTCATATCATATACAATGTAATGAACTTAAAAAATAGTTAAGGAATAAATAATAAATATAAAACTTACAGTTCTATTAAAATTTGCTTCTGTAGAATCTCCCACCTTTTCATGCTGATCTTGACTTATTTGTTTATCATGTTCCTCCTTAAGTAAATAGCCATGATGTTTATGATCTTTATTAGCAAAATTTTCTTTTGCTTCTTCAAAGGAAGTCGGCACAACACCCTAATGACATTTTAAATTATAGGTTAAAATAATGGTTTTGACTTAATATAAGAAAGCATACATTATGAAATGAGCACACAAAATCAACTTAGATGTATCCAAAAAAACACTAACTACTCGTATCATATGCCATGTAATGAACTTAAAAAATACGTAAGTAACAAATGATAAATATAAAACTTACAGTTTTATTAAAATTTGCATCTATAGAGCCTCCTTCCTTATCATGCTAATCTTAATGAATTTGCATATCCTGTTCCTCCTTAAGTTGATCACCATGGTGTTCATAATCTTCATTTACAATAGTTTCTTTTATTTTGGCTGTGGAAGTCGACACAACACCCTAATGACATTTAAAATTATATGTTAAAATAAAAGTTTTATATTTAATCTAATAAAGCATACATTGCATAATGAGCATAAAAAATTACCTTAGTGGTATCAATAAATTGTGGATTTTATGGATTTAAATAAAGAGATGCAACAAAATTTGACATTTAAGCCATCATAGTTTTAACATCTGATTTGATAGCAGAAATGTCTTCTTTTACAGTATCAACATTCTTTTTGATACTTGAGATATCCTTCATCATTTCCAATTGCCTTTCAGATAGCTATTACAGCACTTTCATCATGTCAGCAATAAGTTCATTCTGTTTGAAATTTTTGATGCTTCTTGCTTCATTATCTTGATAAGGAATCTAGTGAGAAGTTGCGATAGAAATTGTGATATGTTCATCCTCATAATCGTCATCTTGGTGTTTTGAAACTTCTTTGACCACGATATCCATTAAATTATGATCACCATTTTTCCTTAGATCTGCTAGACAAGGGGCAAAATATTTTGTACCGCCAACTAAAACATGTGACAAATAGTGAAAAAAGGTCAATTAATAATTTACCAATATGAAATAAAAAAAATAAAGCTATGTATCAAATTTATACTTACATTGTATTAAAATTTGAGGTAAATGTGTCAACTGCAGTCTTATTTGTTAATAAATTATTTTGAGTTTGGCCAAGTGGATATGGTACATTTACTTTTATAAATAAATGATAATCAGTTCTTTCAAAAACATAACAAATTGTATTTAATAATTTGAATAAACAATATTCATGTCGCACAAGTGTAAGACAAAGTATTTTTTCTGTTTGAATGCAATATACTTAGATTTGCAATGATTGAATACAATGCAATCACTTTGTAATCATAAATGCATTGTAATTAGTTTTTTTTGAATACATTGTATTTAGTTTTTAGCTTTAGCATGGAAAAAATTATTTACAAAAATGAATACATTGTATTAGGCATGTGTAAAGGCTTAATATTGTATAGCAAATATTTGCAGTGTTTGTTTATACAAAATGTAATACAAAATAAAATAAGATTTAAATAAATATCATAACATCAAAAATTAACAAACTATGTTACCTTCTGATTAAACAAGTATTTGTTCAAACTCCTTCATTGTGAATAATTTTTTATTTTCCATTTCAGGAGTCTAGGTAGCTTGTCTCTGTAAACCTCCTACTAACTTTAGAACAACATTTGTAGAACCAAACTTTAAAAGCCAATGGAAATCCTCTCAACCTGTAGGATAATGATATCCCATTACAAAGTCTTCCCTTAAGGCTTTAGAGTGTCATGTTAAAAACATTTCAATCCCAAAGACATTCATTACATAAGCCCCTATCAAAAATTGTAATATCCTCTATCTCCACCCACCTATACCCAATAGCTGCTAGAAGAAAGCTGCGAACAAAAAAGACTGGCCAATTTGACCCTATTCTCAACAGACTTCCATTTTTCATTCAAAAAAATATCTTCAATTAAATCCCTTGTGACCTTCTTTTTTCCTTCAACATATTTATTAATAAACTTAACACCATCATTAGATAAGCATTTTTGGAAAAAGATACTAAAATGCCCTCAATGTTGTCTCAAAGGGGCTAAAATGCCCCTAAAATTGTTTTTGGAATAAAAATGTCCCGATGTTTTAAAATCAGTACTAAAATGCCCCTTCGTCAAGTTACCATCAACTCCTAGTTCATGACGCTAATGTGGCATCGACACGTGGCAAAATATACCATATCAACGCCATGTGTATTTTTAATCCAAATATAATCAAGGGCATCTTAGCACCTTAAAAAACTTTAGATCCATTTTAGTATTTTGAGGAAAGCATAAAGGGCATTATAGTACCCTAATGAAAAACATTAAGGACATTTTTATACTCTAGAGAAAACATTAAAAATCAATATTTACTAAATTAGATATTAATCAATATTTGTTTCATTAATTAATAAATAGTCTTTACATAAATGTATAAATAAGAAAAAAATTATAAATAAATTATATAGCTCAATAATATTTATTAATTAATTTTTTTAATGAATATAACATTGAAATTTGACTATAAAAATGCTCCTAATGTTAAGATTTTAGAAAAAATGTTATTAATATTTTCTTTAGACCACAAAAATGCCCTTAATGTTTTCATTAGGGTACTATAATGTACACATCAACATTAAGGGCATTTTTGTAATCAAATTTCAATATTATATTCATTCAGAAAAATTAATTAATAAATATTATTGAGCTTTATAATTTCTTTTCTTATTTGTACATTTATGTAAAGAGTATTTATTAATTAATGTAACAAATTTTGATTTTTAATGTTTTCTTTATAGTAGAAAAAATCTTTTAATGTTTTTATTAGGGTATTATAATGCCCTTAACATCTTCATAAAGTACTAAAATGCTCCTAAAATTTGTTAGAATACTAAAATACCCCTAAAGTTTTTCTCAAAGTGCTAAAATGCTCCTGATTATATTTGGATTAAAAATACACATGGCACTGACATAGCATATTTTGTCACGTGTCACTACCACATTAGCGCCGTTAACTCGGAGTTAATGGTAACTTGACAGAACGGCATTTTAGTATCGATTTAAGAACATCAGGTCCATTTTGTTCCAAAAAAAACTCTAGGGGAATTTTAGTACATTTTCCTAACTTTTTTTATTGAAGTCTCCTTCACACTTCAAACCAGTAACATAGAAAAATTTTGCTAAGCCAAACTTTATCACTACACCATATACCTTTACCCATAATTGCTGCCTATTATCATTAATAACTTCTCTCAGCAATAGTGAATGAATGAGTTGCCTTTAACCAGCAACTTTGGGCATGTCTAAAAAGTAACCAAAACAGGTTTCTTTAAACTTCATTTTTTGATTTCTATTCAACTTCTCTTAAATTGATGAAATTACATCAAAATCCATACAAAAGTTCACTTTGCTTACGAAATGATCTTTGCTATCAAGATATAAATCCTCAACCTGATTATAAAATACACAACGTATAATAATGTTAACCCTTAAAATATTAGATAACAAACACTTTAAAAATATATCATTTTAAAGTCGATATAAGAGCAAATTTCTATTTAAGAAAATACAAAATGAATAAAAAACCAATACCTTCATTTTCAATACTGGCTGAATCAATTTCCTCAATATATGTTAAATATGCAGTGTATTATTAGAGTCAATGTCATGAAGTTGATGATAACTTTGATTTTGATACGAGCATATCAGTGAATGCTAAAAAAATATAATAACAAAATAAAGGATGGCTAAAAAATCTATAATATAATGAATAACGAAAATTGTCTATAAGATTACAAAATTATCTGAGCAATGAAAAATACAATTGTTTCAAGTTAAACAAATTGAATTAATTATATTCACTTTTATGAAATGTATTCAATTTGCCTAATTAGTTTTGTTCACATTGTATTCAGTTTGTGTTGACAATATTGAATATAATGTAGTCAATGTTAAGTATATAATGTACTCGGTTTAGTTAATACATTGTATTCAGATTTGCTTCTGAAAATAAAATACAATGTATTCAATTTTGCAATTCATTATATTAAATTTTGGAATATGATAAGTATAACACCCAAACCCAAGGCAATTTTCGAAAATAAAAAATCAATTGGGAAAAAATTATACATTTTAAAAAATAATAAATCAAATGTATAATCTGAAATTACATTAAGAACAGCCTTAGATCTATTGATGTGCTAAAGCAGCAAAATCTTCCCACTATCGGTATGACAACCGCGAAACTAATCATCACAAAAGAGTATCTACTAGATATCAATAATTAACGATAAATGAAAGAAACAAAAAAAATACAACGGGGTTCAACAACTGAGATAAATGGCGCCGATATTTAGCAATGATAAATGGAGGGAGAGTAAAGTTTCCTAGAAATAGAGTAAGTGAGAAACAGAGGCTTGAGCGATTAGATATACATTCTCTTTTACATATATGTTTAAATTTTCAGAGATGTCAAGGGTTATTTTTGTAACTTAAATAATTTAAAAAATTATAAAGGGGCTAAATTGGTAAATAAATATACCAAAATTAGGATAAAATGCCAAATTTTAGTACATAATGAAAAAGCAAAATATGAGTAATAACAATACAAATTTATTTTATTATTATTTATTTGAATATAATTTTATTAATCAAATTCCACATGTACAAAAAGGCTACTCAATTTGCATCTCTTTCAACCTTTTGTAATTATTCAACTGTTCAATTTTCCTTTCCCATATTCAACCATCTATTAAGTATCCCTCATAATTGACTTTTTACTCCCCCCACGCTCAATGTCTATTCTTATCTTCGATCTCTAAACAACATATTGCAAGTCATGGTAGACCTTAGGAGGAACCCAAGGTAAGGCAACATATTTTGGTCAACCAATCATCCTAGAGAATCATAGGCAAGTTTTTGCCTTTTTTTCTTCAAGTTACCCTTGTATTGAACAACACGTTTACTAATTTTTTTATTTTTTTAATTTCATTTGCAAACCAATAAATTATAGATTTTTCTATATATTAAAATAAAATCAAATGCTTATACTTTGCAGAAACTTCCAAATCGAGCAATTCATGATTTGCGTCTACCATTTAATGAATACATTACTATTCGAGTTGGTGAAAATCCATTCCATTTATTTAAAGTTAGGATAGTATACCAATAAAGGGAAGATCATCACTACATTTTTGAAAGTATCCAGTGAATGCACAGTCATTACTCCCTGATGTACCCTATAAAGATTATAATGCACGAGTTCACTCCATTCGAATTTAAAATCTGAAATTGGCATGAGTCTGTAAATGAAATAGACTACGGTAGGCCACCCAATGATGCAATCCTTAAAGTTAACATAACCTGGTTGACAAATTCTACACTTGGGGACAACATTGATATTTTTCATTTGAAGATAACTGAGTTTGAATTTTGGATTGTAAAATATTTCTTATATTATTTGTCTGATATATTGTAGTTATAATTATTTTTCATAATTAATCATTAAAATGCCATCAATTAAATGCAATTTATATCAACCCATTTTGCAAAATACTTAGGCACGAGAAAAAAGGCTGTGAAGATGTGATGCATGGAGGTAAACTACTACTGGCCCATGGAGTATACTTCTGTATTAGAATTGGATGATAAAGTCATTGATGGATACTTTGATGCCAACTTTAGTACATTTACAGCTGGGTTTGGGGTGCATCTTTATGACATAATGGAATTTATATTATTTTATGATGAGGATGAGTATGTCGTGGTTTTGCCATCAAACACCAAGCCAACTTAGTCTTAATCTTGAATGTTTCCATGTTGTTTATGGCTATTCATTTCTATTTGTATTTTTAAATAATTTAATGTTTAAATTTTAATTTCTTCGTCTGTAATCACATCAATGTTATTTATGTCATTATTATCCATTTTTAATTGCACCACCTAACATGCGAACAAGCACATAAAATTTAATTTTAATATGCAAATTTAAAGATACATAGTATATGAGTGAGTTTAGTTGATTTATAGGATGTTATTTAACTTATTTTAGAGTGAATATAGTGGTTTACAGTTGAGTAAATACAATATGCGGAAAGGAGAATACATTTTATTCAGTTTCTTACTAACTTAATACAATATATTCAATATACATATTATAAAAAAAATTTAGATATAGAAAACAATGTATTCATATTTGTTATGCCTTTGTTTATATTGTATTCAATTTTGCAATATATTTAGTTTTTTTTTAGATCTAACCTGTTAATACATTAGCTGGACATCAATATCACTAAAATTATAGTTGCAAAGATACACATCATTATACAGGTTAATACAATATATTCAATATGCATATTATAAAAAATTTAGATATATAAAACAATGTATTTAGATTTGTTATGCCTTTGTTGGCGCTGTATTCAGTTTTGCAGTATATTTAGCTTTTTTTGGATCTAACCTGTCAATAAATTAGCTGGACATCAATATCATGAATTATAGTTGCAAAAACAAACATCATTATACGAGCTATAAATTGTATTTAGTTTCTCGCTAACTTAATACAATATATTCAATATGCATACTATAAAAAAAAATTAGATATAGAAAATAATGTATTCAAATTTTTTATGCCTTTATTTATGTTGTATTCAATTTTGCAGTATCTGTAGCTTTTTTTGGCTCTAACCTGTCACTACATTAGTTAGACATTAATATCACCAAAATTATAGTTGCAAAGATAGACATCATTATGCGGGTTATAAATTGTTTTCAATTTCTCACTAAC
Source organism: Excoecaria agallocha (assembly GCA_037975025.1). Classification (NCBI taxonomy): domain Eukaryota; kingdom Viridiplantae; phylum Streptophyta; class Magnoliopsida; order Malpighiales; family Euphorbiaceae; genus Excoecaria; species Excoecaria agallocha. The sequence continues at coordinate 102,682 of JBBPFJ010000199.1, forward strand.
TTAATACAATATACTCAATATGCATATTACAAAATATTTAGATACAGAAAATAATGTATTCAGATTTGTTATGCCTTTGTTTATGTTGTATGCAGTTTTATAATATATTTAGCTTTTTCTTGGATCTAACCTAACAATACATTAACTTGACATCAATATTACTAAAATTATAGTTGTAAATAAAGACATTATTATATGGGTTATAAATGTTATATAATTATAAAAAACTACATACACAATATTTGTTCATATATATAACATATACCTATTTTATTTCTATTTGGAGCATGTTTGTATTCAGAGCTAAATTTCCTATTTAATTATTTTTTGTATTTCTAAGATTATCATCTTCATGATCACTTTCAATTATTCCTTTTTGCTTATCCCTTTTGTATAGATATAATAAAATTCTTAACCTCCTCTTATAATTATTTACATCTAACTTTATTGGAATTGTCTTCTCTTCGATTAAATATTTAGTAAAAGATGCTACATAAACTCTACAATCACTAAAACAAAAAAAATCAATATCATTTTTATTCCATGAAATATTAATACAAAACATGAACAATCAGTGTTAAAGATATGTATCACAAATACCTATTTTTTTGTGTGGGAAGATTCACACCATACACAATGTCAATCGGATGCTTACCTTTTTTATTTTGAACATCTTCTATATCATTTTGTCCCTTCAAAAAATCAAGAAGACTTAAAAAATGAGAAATAATTACACTATATGTTGTCACCACTTCATGAATGACCGCTTTTATGTTTGGTGAACACAGAGAGTCAAAGAAAAAAATTTGTCTTTCCTTTAATGATAGCCTGCCCAATATCTAGTGGAAACCTTTCACATTTATGGGGAAAAAGATGTGGTTGACTTCCAACCATAGTTTATTTCTTCGCATCATTCCCCTTGAAATATAATGAGACACCACATGTTGAATATTTACACAGGCTGGGTTCATAGGTTTTCTTTTAACATTTTATGGGCATATTGTAATCTTTGGTCAACTAGGCTGTCAGTTGTCAAAGAATAGTATATACTCCCTTCAAGCCTTCCCTTCTTCCTTAGATAATAGAAAATTATATTCAAATGTTGTAATGAATAAGTATATATAAGTTATAGCTTTAAGATTTAACTGAATATATTGTATTCAATATTTAGATTACATTGTTTTCATTTCCTAACAAAACTGAATACATTATGTAATTCACTTCTAATGGTTAAGTAAACATACCGAATTTGTGATACGCTCTCCAAGATACACCAAAGTATACCATCAAATCTTATCTCTAACTATTTCAATACAAAAATCAAAAGGTTAATCCAAAAGTCTAAATTTGGCATTATATACCTTGTCTTTGACTCTCCTAAAAAAATAAAAAAAAAGAATAAATTAAACATATTACAACTAAACAACCGTAAATAGACTAAATATGTGATATCAATATCAAAAGTGTACATCAATTTACTTGGCTATCTTTTTAGAGGAAATGCCAAAGTCAACCTAGGCATTGAATTCTATTAGCTTCAAAATATCAAGGTCTCCTTCAATGCTAATATTAAATAGATGAACCTTTCCTTCCACAATCTCTTCGTACTTGTCTATTAATAACAAACTCGTCATTGGATGGGTCCCAACTCCTCCTTCGAAAAATTTGCACAAAATAATGAAAATTTTAAATAAAAAAACTTTCATATTGGAAAACAAGATTGCATATGCATATAAATATTCAATTTCATTAAATTCAAATACACATAAGTAAAAAAAAAAAGATAAATATAAAACTTATGGTTTTATAAAATAATGCATCCGTTAAACCTCCCTCTTTAACATGGTTATGTTCATCAATATGCATTTCTTGCTCTTCTGTACGTACATGAACATGATGTTCAGGTTCTGCTTCTTCAGCATTTTCTTTTATTTCTTTAAAAGAAGTAAGAACGAAATCCTGTTGACATTTAAAAAGGTAGTTTAAGAAATTGGTTTTAAATTTAATAGATAAAAGGATACATTAAGTCTTGAGTATAAGAATTACCTGAGTGGTATCAACTATTTTTAAATTTTGTGGATTTGAAGAATGAGCTGCAAAAAACTTTGAAACTTCAACCATTATGGTTGAGACGTCAGCTTTGATATTATCAAACTCTTTTTTGAGAATTGAGCTTTCCTTCATGAATTCCATACACACACACACACACATATATATAAAATCTCATTCATCATTTCACTATCAACTACATTTTGTTATGAATTTTGTCCTCTTTCTTCATCAATAAATGGATGAGGACTATGGATAAGAGACGTGAGGGGAGTTTGGATATCTTTATCCTCATGAACATCATCTTGATGATTAAAAAATACATGTCCTCTATTCTCTCCTCATCCGATACCCATTTCCCAACGTTATTCAACAAACTATAATCTACACTATATCGTTTGATCTCCTTATCAATAAGCCAAATACTATGCACCTCCAACTATAACAAAAATAAAGAAAACAAAATTATAAATAAATATATACAAAATCAAAATCCAAATTGAAAAAAATAATCAAGTATCCAATTTATACATACATTTTATAAAATTATGAGTAAATACGAATATGCATTCATATTTGTTAAAAAATTGTATTGACTTTGTCTAATTGAATAAGCTGTATTATCTTTTCTGATAACAATGTATTCAATTGACAACTGAGAATACAGGTGTATTCAGTAATTTCAACACAAAGTCATTATTTTATTTTTTATTAAATACAGTGTATTGATATTTATCAATAAATGATATACATTTCTAGCAAAATGTTAATAGAGTTTATTCAATATTTTGGATACACAATATTCAAGTTGCACATGTATAAGAAAAAGTATTTCAGTTATCTTAATATTGTGTAAAAAGATTGTCCTAATTGTTTACAACATAATCAACCAACAAATATTATTACATTGTATTCAATTTTCAAATTATAATGTATTCAGTTTCTAGGTTATAATGTTTTAGATTTGTGGGACGTTAATATAGTGTATTCCATTTAAAGAAAATGTTATGCACAATAATTTAAAAAAGATATAAAATCATAAAAAAAAATAAAATAGTAGATTAAAAACAAGCCAAAACTAATTACCTCTTTATTGAATAAGTATTGGTCCTAAGAAGCCTATCTCCACAAGCCACAGCAAACCTCCCATCAACTTTAGAGAAACATTCATATAACCAAACTTGAAAAGTCAAGGGAAATCCGCTCAATTTATAGGATCTGGGTTTCCCATTATGCAGACCTCCCTTAAGGCTTTGGATTGTCATGTTAAAAACATCCTAGCCCTAAAGATATTCATTTCATAATCCACTATCAACAATAGCAATACGATCTTTCCTTACCAACCTACCACCTACGCTCACCAGAAGGAAGCTGTTAACAAAAAAATAGTATGGCCGATTTGACCTCATGCACAATAGATTTCAATTTTCCACTTAAAAACTTCTGTGTTATTAAATCACTTATTATCTTCTTTTTTTCTGAATGTATTTCTAAATAAACTTAGTACCATCTTTTCTTAAATTGTGTTTGTTCAAGTCTCTTCTATACTTCAAACCAATAACAACTAAAAACTCTTCAAATCCAAACTTTAACACCACACCATACACTTTCAACCATAATTCCTACACTTTATCATTATGAACTTCCCTCAGCAATAGTGAATGAATGAGTTTCCCTTGACCATGTCCAAAAAGTAACCAAAATAGTTTTGATTGATCATCCTTATTTGATTTTTATTTAACTTCTCTTTAATTGATGAAATTACATCAAAATCCATGTAAAAGCTCACTTTGCTTTAAAAATGATCATTCTCACAAAAATATAAATCCATTGCCTAATAATAATATGCACAACATATGTCAATGATAAACCTTAAAATACTTTAAAAATTAAAAATTATTTAAAAGAATAACAACATTATAAAAGCAATATATATATATATATATATATATATATATATATATATATATATATATATATATATATATATATATATATATATATATATATATATATATATATATATATATATATATATCTTCTATACTTCAAACCAATAACAACTAAAAACTCTTCAAATCCAAACTTTAACACCACACCATTCACCTTTAACCATAATTCCTACACTTTATCATTATGAACTTCCCTCAGCAATAGTGAATGAATGAGTTTTCCTTGACCATGTCCAAAAAGTAACCAAAATAGGTTTGTTTGATCATCCTTATTTGATTTTTATTTAACTTCTCTTTAATTGATGAAATTACATCAAAATCCATGTAAAAGCTCACTTTGCTTTCAAAATGATCATTCTCACGAAAATATAAATCCCCAGCCTGATAATAATATGCACAACATATATCAATGATAAACCTTAAAATATTTAAAAAAATAAAAATTATTTAAAAGAATAACAGCGTTATAAAAGAAATATATATATATATACACACACACACACACTAAAAAATTTATTTTAGAAAAATATCGATAAATCAAACGTATTATCTGTAACTCACCTTGAGAGCAACCTTAGATTTGAAGAAGTACTAAAATGGAAAAATCTGGATGCCACCCACAGGTACAATAAAATCGTGTTTGGATAGAGAAGTTTTATGAGATATTTGACATCGACGAGAAAAGAGAGACACAAATGCAGTACAAAATAGGTTAAGATTGTGAGATGTATGATAGCGACTATTAGCAAAGAAAGATAAAGAGATACAGAGATAGAAAGTTTCAATGAGTTAGTAAGGGAGAAATAAAGAGTATAGCAGTTAGATATATGGTTTATTTGATAAATCGGTTCAAACTGCAGAGAGTAAAAAAGAGGCATTTTTGTAATTTAAAAAAATAAATTTAACAAGGGTTGAGTTGGAAAATGAAAAACCAAAATTAAGAAAAACTATCTCAAATTAAAATACATAAATAAGCCAAAAAAATATGACTTATAACTATACATATATATTTTAGTATTTTTTATTTATTAATTTACATCCTAGTTTATTCATCAAATGACACGTGTATAAAAAGCCTACTATACTTCCATCTCTATCAACCATTTGTAATTCAAGAACTTTATTCAATCGACTATTTAGTTTCCCTAATTACACCGTCTATTCAGTTTCTCCCAAAAACTGCCATTTTATGAACGAGACTTTTGTTGGAGAGAGGTGTATTGTTTCACTTCCTATAAGTTCACAATATTCCAACCAGCATCACCTTCCATTATTATGAACAAGCAATACAATATATTGTCGAGCATGACTGACATTAGGAGGTATAAGCAACAAGACACATTTATCATAATAATCATTCGTTAGGTTGACTCATGGGTAAGTCACTGCCTTAACCTTTGTATTGAACAGGGCTTTTAATTAGTAATTTTTTTTTATTCTGATTAATCACAATCCTTTAAATCATGGAGATTATATATTTTCATATAAAATCTAATGCTTGAATTTTATAAAGACTCCCAAAATGATCAATTATGGATTTAAGGCTTCCATTGAATGAATACATTACTATTCAAGTTGGTGAAAAGCGATTCCATTTATTCAAAGTCAAGATAATGTACGCATAAGGAAATGATCTACATTATATTTCAGAACGTATTGAGCATATACAAACTCATTACTCCTTGGGGTACCCTATAAGGGTTATGACGTACGAGTTCAATCCACTCAAATTTAAGATGTGAATATTTTATAAGTCCGACAATCAAATAGAGTATGGTAAGCCACTCGAGGATGCAACCTTTCGAGACAACGTGGCTTGGCTAAGAAATTATGCCCTCGGAGTCAACATTTATACTTTTAATTTAATGATAACTAAGCATGAGTTGCTATCCAAAATGATAAAATTTTTTAGGGTTTAAAGTAAAATATTTCTTATATTTTTTGCGTTTGATATGTAGTTGATATAATTATTTGTCATTGACCATTTAAATGCCATCATTTAAATGCAGTTTATCCTAACCCATTTTACAAAATACTTAGGCAAGAGGAAAAAGATTGTGCAGATGTAGTGTAGGGTAGGGGTGAGTATGGACAGGTTAACCAGTCCATTAACAATTTTATTAATTAGTTCATTAATTTTGGTTAACCGCTATATCGATTTCGGTTTTTAACTTGATTTTGCATATTGGTTTATCCATTAACCATTAAAAAATTTTAACATATAAATTTAATAAATTATAGAATTTGTAATATTATTTTTTAATAGTTAAAAATGCTTTAGAAATGAAAAAATACAAAGTAAATGCAATATCCTTTAAAAGAATCAAAATAAAAATAAAATTTTCATAATTAATTATAAGAATTAAATATATTAAATATGAAACTAACAATAGAGCACTAATTATACACATATAATGAATAAATAATAGTAATAAAAAAAGATAATTTTAATGTTTATTTACTAAAAATATATATTATAATAATATTTTAGAAAGTTATATGTCATAATATTTATAAATTATAAAAATATTAAAAATATAAGTGTAAAATTTAAAATATAATTTAAAATATATATATAGATCAGTTAACTATTAGTCAATGGTTAACTGTCAATTTTTAAAAATAAAAATCGTAAACCTAAATTTTTGGTTCGGTTAACCTAAAAATTTGTTCGGTTTCGGATTGGCTTTCGATTAACCAAAATTTTAGTTTTTTTTTTCTCACCCCTAGTGCAAGGTGAGAACATGGTACTGGCTAGTGTAGTAAACTCCTTTGTTGAGATTGTATGATGAAGTCCTGGGAGGGTATTTCGATGTCGGCTTTAGTGTAGTTACAGTTGCGATGGGAGTGCGTGTTTATGACACAATGGAGTTCATTTTATTTTATGATGAGGAAGATTATATTGTTGTTTTTGCATCAAATACTTCCCAAACTCTATCCTGATCTTCTAATGTGGCAATGCTGATTGTTAAATTTCTTTTTTTTAATTTTTTTTTGGATTGTTGAGAATATGAATATTCAATCAATTAGTGAGTTATTACTTTCATTTTGTGGAAATTAAACTTATGAAATATAAATATCAATGTCCTTAATTTGCAATATTGAATGTATTATTATATGAATTGTGCACACTCACATACATAGCGGACAAGAAACATAAAAAACAATTACAATCAAATTTTGGGCCATAATTACATGTCCAATTGATCCCTAAAAAAATTAGGTTTCCCTTCAAAATTTTTATATGGATATATATATATATATATAACATGCACAAAAAAAGTAGTTGGATGCGATTAATTTATACTTAAATATTATAAACAGGAATTGGTGTATGATCACCCCATCTCTAGTAATATAGAAGTAAAATAAAAAAGGATTGTAAGCTGACTAGATAAAGATAATGACATCTCCTTGAACCATGTTGTAAACCTTAGTTATGTTGTTCCATCCGTGACGGAAACCTAATTGCATATAAGATCCCTTTCTCATTTTCATTTGAAGTTTCTTGTAAAAATATTTAACAGTATAAGTTCTTGCCCTCTCCCTCTTGTCACCACTTAGTCCCAACTTCCTTATTTTAATGCCATGCTCTTCTTTACCAATGCTATCACCAGCTTCATCACCTATTGTCCGAAATTAGTTTCGCGAAGAGATAACAGCATGAAAATAGTCAAAGATAAATGGTGTAGACACGTACCAATCTAAAATTTCAATCCGAATTTATACAGGCAATGCTAAACTTCCAATGCAAGTCATTTCTTATATTGCTATTTTCAAACCATGCCAAGAATTGCTCTTCATCTTTAAAACAATATTGTAGCTCCTCACCCATCATATCTATGATATTGAACACATGGTTTCCTTTATATGTGAAAACAAGAACGTCATTCTCTTTTACATTATTAGAGTAAATAAAGTCGAATTTGTTATAATTTAATAAATCATTGTCGTAGCCTTGGTTAAGTGTCATTGGCCAAAGCCGATTGTTTGGTGTGATTAGGCAAGATTCAACCCTAAACACCGAATATCGGTCCTTGATGAATCTTTGTGGTATCATCTAACATAAAAAATATATATATATGATTAATTAATATATTATGCAGTAGTACAGTTCCAGTGAAGATGAATGAGGTTAAAAATTAATTTCACAATTATTAAGAACATTGATCAGAACAAGTGAGTATGCTTTAAGAATAACCATAAGGAATCGTTGGTTAACAAACTTACAAACCTACCAAAGTGAAGCTCAACGCACATCACTATTATGCTGAATAAATTATCCATTGGACTGGATTCAGGTTAAAAAATGGAAATGCCTGGGTAATGTAAATGAAGATAGAGGCATAAGACAATAAGTTTACTTTCATTTAATATAGGTTCCCTACCATATTGTTACCTTTTTTAAAGATGTGAATACTAACCCTAACCCCCTAATGATTACTCACCAATGACATGAACAGTATAAAGCATTAGGTTGTGAAGAGAAGTATGGTAAAGATTAGCTTCATTAATAAGGATAGTAATGTGTATTTCTCTTGGCTTGGGAGAGGAAATCACAACCAAATCTTATCATAAAACCAGAAAGCAATATTGAGTTTAAATCATTTGCGCAAAACTCAAACGTCCTGTGGCATAAACATAATAATTTAACCGTAATCTATGTAACCAAAATCTGTCAACAATATCCAATATTATCCAAAGCATCAATCTATGATGTAACACACCAAAAGCAGAAAAATAAGCAACAATTTAACAGCAGTAACATAAACAAACAATAGTTATGACATGAACAAAAAAATTATATATTAATGTCAAACTGATTTCCAAAATCCCCACATTAGTACTGGGTGTTGTTCTTGTAGAAGAATAGCTAGCTTTTGTGCCAGTAGTGTTGGCTCCACTGCTAGCTCTTTTTGCATGTATGCTACATTAACTCCCTCGTTCTCTTGGTCTGTTGTGCTAACACCAAAACCTTCAATATTACATTTTTTCCTATGTTACTATTTTAATTTGGGACCACCAATGGTGTGACACCCTAATTCCGTACTTGTTTATCCAATTGATGAAGAATTGTTATTGATAATATTATGTATGCTTAATCTAATTATTTACCAATAATGGAAGTTATGATTTTAACTTAGCATTGACTTATAATTTTAGCTAAAATGAAAAGTTACTATTCATTTAGTAAAAATTTCGACAGTATAACGGCTTATAAGTCATACTACCCAAACTTGCAAGTTGGCAAAATCACACTTCCAAAAGACAACCTCCACCTCTAATACTCTAATGACAATCACAACACTTTTAAAATCAATCCACAACTCAACCACACAACATGCATCACATTATACACATAATATCAAATCCTCTAATATTTAGTAATCATTATAAGTCATAATACACATGTCAAGTTCCAAAATTGATTAAGACATAATACACACAAGTTTACATATTCAAAATGTCTTCACATGTACATGTCACTTGTTTTTCTTTACACGTCTTCTATAACATGCCCTGCGCGCAATCAAAATAAACCACGTGCTATGGCATGTTATTGCCTAGTGTTGGATATAATACTAATACACAAAATTTCATTTATATAAACTTTATTTATAAAATTACCATTTTACCATTTTGTGTTATTTATTACTTTTTAACTTAGAATTTCTTTTTAAGTTTCTTACATTATCTATTTATTCTCACTAAGGTTTATTTTTATCCTTTTCTTATCTGATTATTAACTAAGTGAAGAATTACCATTTGGTCCCTAAACTTTTCTTTTCTCATTTATTGTGCCAAACTCACAAAATGTTTTCCTTTTTGGTTTCTTTTTGTTTTTATTCTATTTTAAATCCAAAATTTACATTTTAGTCCCTATACTTTTTTATGAGATAGCAAATTATAGTTTGGTCCCCTGAAGTTTTCCTTATTTACAATTTTTTCCCTTTTGCCTATTTGATCATTTTAATTCTTTTAACCATTTTTCTAATGGTAATTTACGATTTGCCCTCTATTTTCTCGCATAATTACATTTTTTCTCTTTTTAAACTAATTAACTTCATTTTTATTCTTTTTCATTATTTTATCACATAATTGACATCTTTTATGCATAATTTATAATTTAGTCCTTATTTCCTTGCATAATTATGTTTTTGCCCCTGGTAGTGCCCAGTGAAAATTTTCAAACCAGATATTCGGGATGAAGACTCCAATGATGTAAATGAACTAGAGGATCACTTAACATGATCCAACTACTCTAGTATGAGTGGAGGGACCACTTGACATTATTTGGCTGTTCCATAATGTGTGTGTATGTGTGAGGTGACTACTTGACGTACCTGATCCTTAATAATCAATCTAATCTCATAGTGCTAACGCGGTATTTGTATCCCTATGGCTAGCCATTATATTGTATGCTCTTGGATTACCCACTGTACACTAAGAACAATTATTTTATTTACTTTATGTTATATTTTCATATAATTTTTCATACTAATCACATTATGCCACAAGAATCATATGTCCATTTCATATCTATTCATGCTTATTACATACCTATTCATAATGTACATGTATAATATCATACAAAAATGATGGAAACATACATTTCCTATAGGAATACCATTCGGCCTCAACATGTTCGCACACACAATGTGTTTTCTCACTCTTTCTCATGCCATATGTATTCTCAAAATCATTTTAGGCATTCATATGTTGATTCATATTTAATTTGCATTAAAACTCCTTAGTTACATATGTGAACAACATTACATCCACTTACACAGCATTACATCCACATAAAGTTTTAAGTTCTAATCCATCATATTACATTCATTCGTCATTATATTATGCATTTCATGCTAAATATACAATTAATTATCAAATTATCTCATATTATGCCATAACACATAATTCAACTACTTAGGGTTCCCATGTTCTCTGGTTGTTTTCTCCACTAATTCTCATTTATTTCATGTTATTTCACTTTTATAACATAATATTTCAATTTATTTCATCATTTTCCTTGAGTTCACATAGTGACATAATGTAAATTATGGCTTAATTCAAAGAAATAAATGAAATTAGGTTTATTTTTGTATCCACTAACCTCAAAGTAGCTTGAAAATCACTTATTCTTCCTTCTCCTTTCCTTTTTCCTCCTTTCTTTTCTCCTTTTTTTGGAAATCCCCTTTAGTCTGAAATTGAGGAGGAATAAATCATGAGTTTATGCCATGAATTTCAACATGAAATTACTCAATAATAACTCTACTAATAATTTCCTTCAATTCTATATCAAAATTCCTGATTAATTCCAGCAAAAACTCAAGAATTTACCTAATTAAGTCAACTTTCTCTCATTAAAAATTTCCAATTTTCAAGCTTCCTTTTGCTCTAATTCTATTTCTATGTTAAAGAGAATTTTTTTTTCTAGTATATGTGAGTCAAATTAGGGCTTGAGATTTGGTGAAAAATGGAAGAAGTGTGAAGAAAAATGGTGGATAAGCAATATGGAGGGTGGTCCGATTTTGAGAGGAAGAAGAGGGAGGAGGGAGGATGGCTGATTTTTGGGCAAAAATGTAGAGGATTATAGATCTCTCTAGGCTTTCCTTAAGTCCACCAAATCACAGCTCAGGATTCATCCATTTAATATTTGATCTAATGGCTTATTTTAAAGCCATTTGTCATCACCACATTAAATCCTGCAATTTTTATTCTACAACTAATGAGTGCAGATGATTATGGCCCATTTTTTAATGACATTTATGCCCTTGAATAAATCAAAAATGACAATTAAGCCCCTTAATTAATTTAACCTCTATTTTGTGCCATTTTCAGAATCTGATGTTTCCCTTATTAGAATTCTCTAAAATTTCTCCCCACATGCAAAAAAATATGAAAGAAGGTGTGTCTACAATTTAAAATTATTTTGGTATACTTTTAGCTCCAGAGGTAAAATCAGCTAGTCTAGAACTCGAAAATCCAAAACTATCAAAAAAATTATTTTTTACTTTCAATAGCTTATTTAGACTATTTCTAATGGGTTTGTTCAATAGGAATAATTTTTGGAGGTACATGAAATATTTTTGAGTTCGATCAAACTTATGGTCAAGCCAATTTACAGTACCGAGTAAATTCTTCACTGTCTATTTTGCAGACCTATTTGAGCTTAGTTTCTTCTCAAATTATACCATTAGACTCCTTTTAATATATATTATCTCATCTAATAGTTAAGTACTAACTTCCCAAAAGGTCACCCATCCTAGAATTTTTTTAGAATGTGCACATTCAACACTTAAGCATTTATGACTTTTATTGTATTATACTAAAATGCTCTCACCAAATACCATTTCATTGTTACTGTTCATAGTATAAAACATACTAGTCATGTCAAATAAAATTTTAGGGCATTACATATGGTATTGCGCCAACATCATATCAAACCACAATATTTTAACTAATAGTATATACTACATTCAAGTCCAAATCATCCCCATTTTTAAATTCTCTAACCACATCCAACAAAGAAAAGTCACTTTCCAGTAACTTAAACTGTTTACTCTTCGAATCTTGGTAGCAAAAGCCTCCAATTTCTAAATACGCAATCAATCTTGCAATCGATGTGAAACCTTGGGCTAGATCTAAATAATGTAAATTCAAATAAATAATTTAAGGCCCAATACTTAAGGTACGACAGATTGGGCTTTAGTTATGCAAACTATTTTGCATTGTAAGCCCATTATGATTTGCCTCACTGAAGTACACATTGCCACAATTCGTGCAAAAACTTTTAAAAAATTAAGAATGAATTTGTATAACAAGATGTTTAAGGCCAAAGTAGATAAGTATTTTGAGAAATTAAATACATACAAATATTGTTTAATTACATTTTTTATATATAATTTACAGTAATATTGCATGTACATTTTAAGGAAAATTTTGTTGTTGTTGGTTTCATTCTAATGAATTGATAGGTTATATTCTAATTAACCTTCTAATAAGCCGATTACAATATATTTAGTTTTTTGACTACATTGTATATACTGAGCAAAACTAACTATATTACATTATATTCTCCTGTAGCAAAGTGAATACAGTCTATTCAAAAAATCATAATTCATTATATTCACTTTTAAAAAATTGGATACATTATTTTCAGTTATCCATACAGAATACAGTGTATTTAGTTTGCCCAAATTAAACACTATGCATGCACTTTTTATTCATACGATGTCTTTGGTTTGCCTAAAAGTAATACAGTGTATTTAGTTTTTCTGAATATACCGCATTCACTTTATGGAAAGGGAATGCAGTGTATTAGAAAACCCGAACAAAGTTAATACATTGTATTAAGTTTTCCCTAAATGAATAAAATGTCTATAGTTTTTGGCGAAATTAAATATATACTAAATTTGTGTAATTAAATTTTTTATATATAATTTGCAGTAATATTGGATGTATAATTTATTATTGAAAATTTGGTTGATGGCTTGTTGTTGATGTCGTATTAATGTGATAAATTCAAAATAACTTTATGAAATGTTGGATACAATGTATTTAGAAAACTTAATAAATTGTCAATCATGTGAAAAACTAAATAGTACTTATATTGTATTCTCTTCCGACAAAGTGAATACATTTTATTTGGACAAAAAATTCAATATATTAAAATTGAGTAAATTTAATATGATGTATTTACTTTTTTATAAGACAATACAATGTATTCAGATTGCATAAGTAAATATGATGTATTCACTTTTCACAATACTATTGTATTCTCTTTGAGAAAAAAAAGAATATATCGAATTCACTTTGGGCAAACTGTATACACTCTATTCTCTTTGGGAAAACATAATTTAGTGTATTCACTTAGAGCACTAAGTCTCCTCTCTCCCTTGACTTGCACTTTTTTACTATGGTGATCCCTCTCTCAATAAACATACAGTAGATCCTTACTGTACAATATGCTAACAGAAAAATTTTTACACAAACACATGATTAAAAGTTTAAAACTAACAAACTTGATTTTATTATCCATGGGCATCACAAGAATCCAACCAATATATTTTGAGTAAATTAATTACTCTGTTGCTTTGTTATGATAGAGATTTTCATTCCAACAATCATACCAGCAATAAAAGACTCGATCGCCTCTCTTCCATAAGTCTCGTGCGATCCTCTACCACTATCGCTACATACACTTGACTCAGAGTAATTAACACGTGATGAGTACCTTCAATGCCTTTTGCATTAGGAATATTTTCTTGGTTTTTAACATTTCTGGGTTTAAAATTTTTATAACTCATCAAATCATATTCAACTTCCTTATAATATTCTAAAGATCTGCAAAGACTACCACCAACACCTAATACTTGTCACGAGCATTCTTCCGATGACATGTATATCCCGATTTCTTTGCCTTTAAAAACAATATAGAACTTCTTCTTTGTTTTCCTTGCTTTGTTCATTCCAGCTAAAATATTTTCAGCATATACCAGAATGATATGAATAGAGGGAGAGAATGTATAAAAGTTTCAATGCCAAATCCTTCGTTTTATCTCAAAGATACGGGTTTGTTTTGATCGTACTTCTTCTCTACTACTACAAATAGGATAGGTCTAAGTAAGTTATGTTATTTGAAGTTAGTGATCTTTTTATGAACCCAATTTATCTTGACTTAGGTTGGCTTCAAATTACATTCATTTTATGAAGGTTATTTTTGTCATTACAAGTTAATCAAAATATACAATTATATAGATCTCCCTATTTAAGTCACTTAATTTGAGTCGTTAAGCATTTTCATTCTTGTATATGATTTGGTTGGGAAAAAAATAAAAACTATTGCATTACACATCAAAAAGACACCTGCCCCACGTCTACAACTTTATCTAGGCCTCACTCTAGCTTATCTGCGCTTCACAATTAACATTTGCTGCATTTCCGTCAACGGCGTTTAGCTGCTTGAGGACAATAGCATCAACCCCAAACAAACGAGAAACTGACCTGCAGACCTTTTTCAAGAGACATCAAATCATGATTTTGCTTTTCAATAAGCTATCCAATAGAAAAGCAGAAAATGAAGTCTGATGGTAAAGAAAAAGAAATAAACAAGAAATTGACGTGTCCAATCTCCCTTTCTCTATTCTATTCTATTTTATTTTAAATATTATTTTTAAAATCGAAAAAAATTATATATTTATTTTTTAATTATTATATATTTTTATTATATTATATTTTTATTCAATATTAAATTATTTAAAAATAAAAAATATTTTAATTAATCACTATAGTTTATTATAAAAATTGAGATATTCTAATTAATTTTTAATAACTATAAAGAAAGAGAAAATTATTTTTTAAAATGAAATGGATTAAGTATCTTTTAAAACACATTTATGTATTTCTATCAAGAAAATGACTCAAGCCTCAGCTTGAACAATAAAAATCAAGAAAATGTGTTAAGCAAGAAATTATCTTCGCTTTTTCTTGATGATTGTTTCTTACGAAAATTTTATATAAACTGTGCAAAATAATTTAATTCCACCACCCTTTCTTCGTTTACTAAACAAAATTTTAGCCAATGAACGACAGATATAAATGCCTACAGTGCAAAGTTGCTTAGAATAAGTCTTAGTAATTGTTAATAACAAATAAGATATTTATATTTTTAATCATAAGATACATGCATGCGTTGTTACAAAATATTTTCCCATAATAATTTGATAATAAAAAGGTACTTATACGTATAGTCATATATTTAGGGGACCTAAATGGATTGACTCAGATAAATTTAAGGTTGAATGTTTCGAATTTTTTAATCAAATTTCGAGTTATTAAGCTAATATGTTTTTTTTTTCAAAACTAAAAACTTATTTTGTCTATACTTTTGTTTTATTTTTCTCTTCATTAACTTAAGATGCATTGCTAGCAAGGCTGAAAAAAAAAGTAGGTTAACCAAAAAATCTGTTTGAAACCGAACCAGTTTAATCGGTTTTGATTTTTAAATTTTGAAATTTTTAATCTTGGCTCTGTTTCACAATTTGAAAAAGTAAATAATTTTGGTTAACCGATTGATTTATTATTATTTTCGATTTTGGTTCATTTTTTGGTTTGTAATTTCGTAATTTTGGTACCGGTTTACTATTATTTTCGATTTTAGTTTGGTTTTTGATTTTTAGTTTCGTAATTTTGGTATTAGTTAATGATGACAAAAGGTTAACCAGTGACTAACGGTCAATCAGTTCATATTACACACACACACACACATATATATATATATATATATATATATTTTTTATTTATTTATTTATTTATATGTTTTAAAATTTTTTAGTTTTTTAAATTTACATTGAGTAGTATTTTAAAGTATATTTAAATTATATTTTATTTATACCTTAAATTTTTATATTTTTTTATAAAATTTATATAATCTTTTAAACTATATTTAAATTATGTCTTTTTTAATTATACAGAATAATATTTATATGAAATAATCGATTAATTTTTATACATATTATTTTTTATCATATATATTGGTATTCATATTTTACTTAATAGCATTTAATTATGTTTTTTATATTTTAAAATATATATATTTAACAACTAATATTGTCCAACTTTCTTACTTAAAATTAAGTATACTAATTTTCAAAAAATATCAAATCCATTTTAATATTAGCTATTAATTTATTGAACATGAATTTTAACAAGTGTATTGTGTTTATTTTGTAATTTTTACTTTAAATTACTTTGTATATTTGAAATTAAATTAAATTTTGCTTAATTTTTTTATATTGTATATTATAAATTTTAATAGTTAATCAAACCGAAAAAACTAAAACTAATAAATTGATTAACTGAATATAATGAACTTATTAACGATTAATAATTTGAAAAATTGATGTTAGTAGACTGCTAAATGTTTTTTGCTTATTGACTAATTAACCGGTCTATACTCATTCTTAATTGTTAGAACAAAAAACACGAATAGGTATTGTCAAAAAGGGATGTTTTTCTTTTTTACAGATGTTTACTTTCTCTTATATATATATATAGCTCGAGTCGGTTCACTAGATGAGTAAAATTATTTCAAAATTAAATTTCACTATTTATAAAATTTAAATTTGAAATTTTATTCAAAAAAAATAAGTACCGAACCCTTTAAACCACCAATATTAATTACTTTCTTTTGCCTTTAATATATTAATTTGACTAGGGGTGAGCAAAAAAAATCAAAAATATGTTTAACCTCAAAATCGATCCGAAATCGAACTGATTTTTAAGATTAATTGATCCGATAGACTCGGTTATAGTTTTTAATTTTTAAATTTTTTGTTAATGGTTATTGATAAAACCTGAAATGTCTTTATCTGTAAAAATGAGAGCTGGCAGTCGAGGTAGCTGATCGGATAGCTGGACCTGCAAAAGGGAGTGCTCGGTCGGACCCGAACTTTAGCACTCCGAAACTTAAGTTAGTAACTTTTAGATAAAGAGTATTTAGAGAGAGAGAGAGTCTCAGATGTTCAATACTTGGAGCCCTTATGCTTTTAGCTATTTATAGGAGATGATGGAGGGGTACTTGAATACCTTGGGGAGCGATAACTGGCAGTTGGAGTAGGTGAGCGGCGATGTGACAGGGAGCAGGTGGAGCGTATGGGCGTTGGCTTATGTCAGTGGGCTGACAGGACATACTGTCCCATCAATTCGATCGGACATTGCCTTTTTGTCTTGTCTTTCTAGGTCATGTTATTGCCCCTTTTTCTTAACAAGCTTTGGCCATGCCAAGTGTTGTTGGGCCGACTTGATTGGACCTTTCGAGATATTTTTCCATAGTTATCACTTGTCCCCCCTCCGAATGATCCGATCGGGCGAATTTTGACTTTTTGGCTGGATTTTTGAATGGACTTGAATCTGATAAGTTGCGTCTATTCATTTTGGGCAGTCGTTATGCATTTATTGCTGGCGTGCATGTCGAGGGCAATGCTTTTTTCTCTGCTCATGCATTTAATGTCTGCACATGCGTCGAGGGTGATGCTTAATTGTTCGTTATGCATTGAATAGATTGGAGATACGTGACAATCATCCAGTAGGGAGGTGGTTAGAGAATTTCAGATGTTTAGAGCTTATAAATAGGTGTTTTTTGGGTGATTTTTCTTCATTTCTTAGTGATTCTCAGTGAAACTCAGCCAAATTTTCTTCGTGGACTTTGCCATTTTAGCAACTTCAGAATTTCTGTAAGATTACCTAAGTAATTCTTTATGATATTATTTTTACCTCTCCGCCTTGTCGGAGATGATTTTAAGCAGCACCAAATCTATAAATGAGAGTTTTCTTGAGGCTTATGAGGGCCATGATACCGTGGCTCATTTCTCTAAACTTACGGTGAAAGTGGCTGAAAGCCTTTTACAACATAATCGTCCTACAGAGGTCCTTATGATGGCTTACCCAAATTTTATGGTGATGAATGAGGGGCCACTTGTGCATGAGAACAGTAAGTCGTTCAATTGCCATTTGTGGAAACAACCTTAGAGACTTTACAACGGAAATTTTTCCCTCATTATTAGAAGTCAAAGCGACCTTTTAGGCCATGCTTCCTTCAGTGTGCTTCAATTTTATACTGTAATCTTGGCCAGATTCTGTGCACTTTCCAATTACTATATTGCCACTCTGCGAATTGGCATCAATGTAAGGAAAATCGTCATCATCAAAGCTGTCGACACATCCGATTTTAATCGGTATTAGAAGATCTTCAGGTGCTGTTCCCTTTGTCTCGGGTACCCGATGGTGAAAGATCCGATCGGGTGTAGAAGTTTTAGATAGAGATATAGTCGATTCTGTTAGACAAGATTTGCTTTGTAACTTGTAAGAATTCTTCATATATAAAATTTGATTTGCCTTTCAATTGCGCTTTCACACCGTAATTTCCATTTTAGGTGAAATTTATCATTAAATCAAAGGAGAATAAACATTATCAATCATGAAGAGTGCTGGGAATCAAACATGGAGGATGTGTAAATTCGAATAAGGAGAATACTTCCTGAATTTTAACTTGCTTTTCAAGCATTTGCAGTACACAACTCTTTGTGATCGATTGATCCGATTGGATTTAAAATTTTTGTTCAAACATGAGTTATGACTTGGATTTATCATGCCAGGAGCGTTAGGCAACTTTTCAGTCTTTAATTTAATTGAAATATCAGCCGATCAGCTATTTATTAGAGAATCATCCAAGGCGAATGACCTTTCGATCTGTGGTGGGAAACAAGACTCCAATCTCATTCCCAATTGAGTACTTTCGTAACTCAGTGGTAGAGCACCACATATTATCCCCAGGTAGCTCTTGGCATTCAAGGGGTTTTATTTCTCCCATGGAGAAGGCTTATGGCCTTTACATCATTTTGAAAATTTGGCGATTTCATGTTTTTAGGAGATACAATTGACTCAATTGTCGTCCCTCGCATTTTTGGTTCGGGATGGACATCGAACCTAGTGAGTGAGTTAATGGAGATTAAATAGAGGCGTCTTGCATCTTTGGTTCGGGAATGACATCGAACCTAGCAGACGAACTTATTATGGAGAAACGTTCCCTTGCATTTTGGGTTTAGGATGGACATCGAACCTAGTGAAAGGATTTATTTCATAAATGAATTGATTTCAACTTTCATATTTTCAGCTGTGTCAGGCCTAGCTATTGGAACAATACCGACTGATCGATCAATGCCCTTGGTTGTTTCGTAGAGATTCTCTTTTGGAGATATTTTTTCCAATCAATGGCTTTATGGAGATTTGGTGATTTCATATTTACTTGTAGACTTTTGAGTTTTTGGTTCGGAATAGACATCGAACCTAGAGAATAGTCATCACCCAATTTCGATCGGATTAACTACGATCGGTAGTAGGGATTTTTATCGAATAGAGCCAAACACATATCCTGCACACAGACATCAAACCTAACAAACAAACAAATAAATTAGAACATACCTTTTTTTATAAGATGGAGAAAAAATGGAGGATAATTTCTTTATTGAATGTCAATCTGTACGTGATTATACTTAGTACTTCTTGAGTACTTTGATATTCTCCAGATTTCTTCTGGCTTTGAGTCAAAGAATGTTCGGCATATTATCAAAACTTGAATGGAAGCCTCTTTGACCTCTTCACTCAAGTCAGGTGTCTATTTGAACACCTTTGCCTTTTGCAAGTATCTTTGCTTTCATTTCTTCCACAGGATTCTTTCTTTGCCCCCATGCCTGTTCGGATCATCCTACCATCATGGCCTCTTTTTGGTGGTTGATCATGGTGACATAGGCTTCTCTAGATGCCTTTTGGTCACCCCTTAGGATGGCAACACCTCCCTCGGTTGGGATTTTTATCACCATGTATTGTATGCTGGTAATAACTCCAGTTTGAAAGAGCAGAGTCCCAAAAATGGCATTATAGGAAAAAGTCATAACAATAACCATAAAAGTTACCTTACATACATGGGTTAGAGCCTCCAAGCCGAGCTCAACGAATCTTACCACTGAAATAGTAGCATTACCGAGTCCAATCAGTGGTGTGGCATTAGGTTTGAGTTCTCCAATCGGTAGGCCCATGGCTTTATAAGCTTGGAGGGTAAGCACATTCACTGCACTTCCATTGTCTACCAATATCCTCTTCACATCAAAATTATTGATCCGAGCCCTGATGACAAGGGTGTCCTCATGAGGAAACAATACATCTCGTGCATCCTTAGCGAATATGGTGGCCAGGGTTGGCCGTTCGGATGAATAGGAGATACAGACACCTTTCCCCTTTCTTTTCCTAGAGAGGTCTTCTCCGTAGGATGACCCACCAGCGATCATATTAATGACCCCGGCATACGACTGACGAGGATCTACATTTCTTGGTTTTCGTCATTTGTCATCTTCTTCATCATTAGAATCATCTTTTCTTAGGTCCGACTATCTACAAGGACTTGCCCCTCTGGCCAGACCTACAAAATTTTTGAGGTACCCTTTTTACAGGAGTCGCTCAATCTCTTCTTTGAGCTGGAAATACTCGTCGGTTATGTGACCGACATCCTTATGGAACTTGCAATACTTGTTGGGGTTCTGAGTATTTTTGCTCCTTTCACTCAGCCTTTTGGGCTAGTTCACCTTTTGGTGCTTTTTCTTGATCCACATCAGCACTTGGGCTGGGTTGGCATTGAGTGAAGTAAAGGTTTGGGTCTCCTGACTGCCACCCCGATCGAATTTAAATCGATCAGGATCTTTCCTTTTTCTCAGATTCCTCAAAGTTGAGGCTCTCTTAGGACTCTTTGCTATATGATCGGTTGCAGGGGCTCTGTTAAATGTCCATCCATCTGGGTACTGGAGCCTATTTATGACACTGCACTTTCTGCCATGGCTGGATCTCAAGACATCGTCCAGCTAGATGTACTACTTAGCCCTTTCCATCAGATCGAAAAAGCTAGTTGGGGGCCTTATAGTAATCGACTCATACAATGGCCGATCAGTAGTACCATTGGCAAGAGTGTTGGATGTCATCTCCATGTTTACATTTCTCACTTCCGACATTATGGCTTGGAACCTATCGACGTAGTCTCAAAGACTTTCATCGATCCTCTGATAGAGGTTGCATAAATCACTTACGCATTTTGGAGCTCGTGTTTGTACGATAAACCATGTGATAAATAGTTCCTTGAGTTATCGAAAGGAGGTAATCGACTCTTGAGGGAGTTCGTGGAATTAGTTAAGGGCATCTCCTCCCAAAGTGGTAGGGAATATCCTGCAGGCAATCCTCTCATCGTAGGTGTACACCTGTACTTTTGTTAGATATTTAGCAAGATGAGTGGCAGGGTCGGTTTTACCTGTATATTTGTCCATCATCATATCTCTCCACCTAGGAGGCAGCTTGAACTCTGTGATTTCTCTACAAAATGGGAAAGTCATGTTGCTGCAGGTATTGCCCTCGAACATACCTTTTCTGGGCCCTGTCAAGCCAAATTGCTTAAGTTTCTGCTTGAACCATTTGTCTTTCCTGCTCAAGGCTGTCGAGGCGAGTTTATCTCTCCGCCCCTTCATGCGACTGTGGTTTGGCATGCACATGAAAGATAGATCGTCCTTAATGAATGAGATTGAGGATCTGCTGGGGATATATGGTGAATCCCTGCTCGAGGACATTGTCCCCTTCCCTTGTTGTATCTACTTGGGGTTTTGACTCTCATTTTCCTAACATCATGGGCTCGTGGCTCATTGATGGAGATCCCCTTGTTCCTTCTTCTTCCAAAGTCTCCGGCTATGAAGTCCATTCCATGGCCTCTTTTGGAAGTCCTGGGCTCTTTGTCCTTTTTTAGTATTTGGACAATGCTCTTAGTAAAGTCACTAAGAATGGCACGCATGTTCTTGATAGTAATAGGGGTATTCTCGGGTTGTGGCATGACTGCATCGTCAAAATCTAGGAGGAGATTGCCTCTGAAAGGTGATCTGGGAGATCTCTCTCTTCTCTCCGACGGCCCAAATCTGCCTTGACTGGTGGGATTATGGTCTCCAAAATTTGTGTTTTCATTAGATCTTGAACTTGCTATAACTCTCAAAGAAAGCACCAAATGATAAAACCTGAAATGTCTTTATCTGTAAAAAAGAGAGCTGGTAGTCGAGATAGCCGATCGGATAGCTGGACCTACAAAAGGGAGTGTCCGATCGGACCCGGGCTTTAGCACTCGGAAACTTAAGTTAGTAGCTTTTAGAGAAAGAGTATTTAGAGAGAGAGAGAGTCTTAGATGTTCAATACCTGAAGCCCTTATACTTTTAGCTATTTATAGGAGATGATGGAGGGGTACTCGAATACATTGGGAAGCGATAATTGACAGTTGGAGCAGGTGAGCGGTGATGTGAGAGAGAGCAGGTGGAGCGTATGGGCGTTGGTTTTTGTCAATGGGCTGACAGGATGTGCTGTCCCATCAATTCGATCGAACATTGTCTTCTTGTCTTGTCTTTCCAGCTCATGCACTTGCCCATTTCTCTTAATAGGCTTGGAACATGCCAAGTATTGTTGGGCTAACTTGATTGGATCTTTGGAGATATTTTTTTCATAGTTATCAGTTACGGTTTAGGTTTTCAAGCATCGGTTAACAGTTAGTCCACGGTATATATATATATATATATATATATATATATATATATATATATATATATATATATATATATATATATATATCTCTCTCTCTCTCTCTCTCTTAATTTTTTTTATTTTCTCTAAAATTTATATAAAATAATACTTTAAAATATATTTTTATACCTTAATTTTTTATATTTTCCTATAAAATTTATACAACACTTTAAACTAAATTTATATTATGTCATTATCTTTAATTATATAGTAATATTTATATATAGTATCTGATTAATTTATATATATATTATTTTTTATCATATATTGGTGTCCATATTTTACTTAATAGTATTTAATTATATTTTCTTATATTTTAGAGTTTATGTTATAATATTTAATATTATCCAAAATTTTATTTGACTTAGAATCAACATATTAATTTTCAATAAATATCAAATCTATTTTATAATATTAACTATTAATTTATAGAACATGAATTTGGCTAGTAAATTATGTTTATTATGTAATTTTTATATTAAATTACTTTGTATATTTGAAATTAAATTGAAATTTGTCTAATTTTTTTTTATAATTTTATGTTATAAATTTTAATGGTTAATCGAAAAAAATATTGGTTAAGCAAACTGAAAAATCAAAATCAATAAACTAGTTAACCGAGTGTAGTAAATTGGTTAATTGTTAATAATTTTAAAAAACTGATATTAATAGACTTATTAATTTTTTTTTTGCTAATGGAATTGTTAACCGATCTATACTCACCCCTAAATTTAGCCCAACTAATCCTGCATATTCAAAATTTTTCCAAGTTTTGTAGTTCATTTAAATTCAGTTTGGTAGCTTAATATGTTTAGATTAATATTTACCAAGTAAATATGCAAAAATGAAAATAGTTTGCTTTTAAAGAAAACCAAAAACGTACTATGATACCAAAATGTTCTCCAAGTAAGAGCGGAATCAGAAAATTATTCTACGAAATACGAATGGCCAAATGCACAAAAACATGTGAACGAATTTTTAAAGTGAAAAAATTAATTTATCTTTTATTATTATTATTATTATTATTATTATTATTATTATTATTATTATTATTATTATTATTATTATTATTATTATTATTATTATAGTTAATCTGCTAACATTAATTTCTACTCTAAATTAGAGCTATATGTTTTATTTGTTGTCATTTTACCCTATTTAATCAACAAAAGATTGATAGTTTTTTTCATAAAATTTTTAGTGACCATAAACTTATGTTTAAATGTTATAAAATTTCTAATTAATCATAGAGTCAATGGTGTGAAAATATGGGAAAAAATAACACTATCTTAGATAAAACAGGGCAAGCTGACAAAAAATTAAAAATAAAATATTAAATCAATCCTAAATTTGATTCTTAAGTAGATTGGTTGTCACAAAAAATTTAAAAGATAAATTAAAATTTTTGCCAATTTTTCAAGCTCCCTCTAGGCTCAAGACTTTGTGCCAATTTCAAAAAAAAAAATACTTAAAGCGTGATAAAAAAAAATTTAGGGAAAGTGACTTTTTTTTTGAAAGAAAAAGAAACGAGAAAAGAATACAACAGTCTACTAGTTAATAACCATCTTAGAAAACATGTACCCATGGCATAACTAAATAAAATGTTATGAAAACCAACTGATTGGGAAGAATGCCAAACAAAGTGAGTATCTTGTTTAAATATTCAGTTGGCAAGGAAGTTGGCCGTATTGGAATCTTTGAACACATGATGAATCTCAACATTTTACTGATGATGTAAAAGTTTTTGAATACGCGAAATAATAGTACTATGAGCAGGATGGATATTAGAATTACCTAAAATAGCCAAAACCGCACTTTTATTATCGATCTGAAGCATTATATTTGTCCATCCCTTTTTCAGGCTTCCTAAAAACCTAAAAGAATGCCCCAAAATTCAGCAAAAAAATGTACTAGTACCACTAACAAATCCTGAATATCCACTTGACCATCTGCTCAACCAATCTCTAAAAATACCTCCTATTGAAGCTTTGAGAACAGACCTGCAAAAACAATCATCTATGTTAAGCACAACCCAATTGGGGGAGCAAAATTCCAATCCACAAGGACCCCTTTTCTACCAGCTAAATTCCTATTGAAGTCTACCAATGACTCTTTGGCAACCATTTGATGCTGCAAGATATAGTTTTACAATAAAAAAATTCTATCATTTCTCTATTTCCATAAAAAACAACGGACATACCCAAAGAAAAGAGACAAGTTGATAGACCCAATCTCCATCTTAGACTTCAAGTTATCCTTTAGCCACCTCCTTAAGAATACAACTGAAGAAGCTCTAGTCTAAGGTGTTAGGCAAGATAGAAGTCCAAAATAGGGAAAGTGACCTTTAAAAATAAAACAAGGAGAATAGTATATAGATATAAGTAAAATAAGTACTATGTCAAATTCTTAAAATATGTATAATAATATTAAGTGTTGATAATTTTCTTTTGAGTACTAGTTACATGGGTTAACTTATAATTTGGTTGATTCAAGTTATTTTGAATTTATCAATCAATTACCCTTTATGTCTTTTTTTCAGTAGCCTTTATGTGATTTAAGATTGCTGAATAATTTCAAACGAAATCATTTTGATTTTTCCTTTTAGATTCGAATCAATTTTCAAATGAATTCAATTTTAATGGAACTAACTAGATGTGTGTAAAAAATGGTTGTAGTTTTGAAAGAATATTATCTACCTCTCTTCATTCTACCATTCCAGAGTACATATAACAAAGTCTTTTTACCATAATTGACTTCCTAAAATCACTCTAATCTTTCCACAAATATTTCCCAGAATTATTCTCTTATAATCCTAGCCACTATTACTATATATATATATATATATATATATATATATATATATATATATATATATATATATATATACATATATACTTCCTATATTGAACATATTGAACAGAGTATTTAACATAAATAAAACAACTCACAACTCACAATACTCCCCCTCAAGTTGGTGCATGTAGGTCACAAATGTCCAACTTGTGTAAAAACATACTAAATTGTCATTTGCCAAGTCCTTTTGTCAATATGTCTGCAAGTTGAAGAGTAATACCGACATATGAAGTTGCAATTGTGCCACGTTGAAGCTCATCTCGAATAAAATGACAATCAACTTCTATATACTTTGTCCTTTCATGAAACACGGGATTAGCTACTATATGCATAGCTGCTTGACTATCACAAAATATTTACATACTCCCTTCATGTATAAACAAACCTTTCAACCATTTTAAATCACATGTAGTCATTGCTAATGAGCAATATTCCACCTCAACTGAGGAACATGATACTATGTGTTGTTTTTTAGTCTTAAATGAAATGGGTGAGCCAATAAAACTAGATACGTAGTTAAAGATCTCCATGTTAT
The DNA here is from genome assembly GCA_037975025.1 of Excoecaria agallocha. Classification (NCBI taxonomy): domain Eukaryota; kingdom Viridiplantae; phylum Streptophyta; class Magnoliopsida; order Malpighiales; family Euphorbiaceae; genus Excoecaria; species Excoecaria agallocha. The sequence goes on from JBBPFJ010000199.1 coordinate 129,226, forward strand.
TTGGTAACTTGCCTAATCAGAGTCACAATATGCAAACAATCGCAAGTCACTTTTGGAACCAAGAACTATACCTTGCCCTAGGATTTCCTTTCAAATAACGAATTACTCTAAGGGTTGCTTCCCAATGATCTTGTCGTACCTTCTTGTTATAACCTAGATATGTCATTTTTATCATATATTTTTAAGCATACCTTATTATATTCTCATGTTAATACTCTGATTATCACAATTTTATAAAGGGGTTGCTTTACTATTCATATGCTTTCTCTTTAGATATTAACATGCAAATTACATAACTCATTTTATATACATCCACATATATATCATGTACTGTATAAATTAACTATTTACATGTTCCACCTCCATATACCTTAGCATTCATACCACTTACTATATAAACTTATCATCATACATAAAATATTATGCCAGTTTACTTTTATTTTTCAGTTACTAAAGTTATTATCATATACCCATATTCCAGTTGACTTTATATTTTACTATTATTGTATGCATACATACATACATACATACATACATACTATGTATGATTACAAAAGTGAGCCTAAAACAACTCAACCTTCCATATTATATACATCATTACATACATATTACACTTAATACATGATATGGATTCACCATCAAAGACATCAACCTAAGATCCATTAATGATGCCTAGTGGTCCAATTACAAGGAGGCAAGCTTAGAAACTTAAGATGGCAATGTCAACTTATGTTCAAAGCTTTGTTACACAAGAACTTTATGAAGAAGCCTTTGACAAGTGCTATGGAGAACTTGAAGACAAACATAAAGTACTTAGCCTATTGGAAACAAGTGAAGGAATTGGGCCAACTTAAGTCATTTTGGATTTATACAACTTTGGGCTTTAATTGTACAAGTTATGTGCCATGTTTAAAAGTCACATGATTCACTTTAAGTTGTAAGGGAGATGGGCTAGGCATATATGCCTTCTTATTAGTTATTGTTTTGCTTAGTTAGGTTAATTAATTAGTTTTAGTTTGGGCTTGGATTTCGGCCATTATTCTTTAGTTATTAGGCTTTATTTTAAGTTAAGTTATTTTTATTAGAATGGGCTTGTTTTGCCTTGTAAAAGCCCAAAGAAATTCAGCCACACCTTCTTTAAGGCCTTATTAGTATTTTGTTTTGGATTTAAAGAGTTAATTAGGGTTTTCTTCAGGGTTTGGTTCCACCTAGGATTTGGAGGCTATAAATAGGCTATTAAGTTGTAAACTTCGAATTTTGATTAATTAAAAATTGATAGGTTCCTTTTTCTTGGCTTGGTCAAATTCTTTAGAGGGAATTGTGAGTTTGCTTGCTTCTCTTTTCTATTTCATGAAGAATTTTATTACTTATTAATTATTTTGCTTGTGGCATTTTCATCTTCTTTATTATCCCAATTATTTGCATTTCCAATCACTTATTGTTTGGGGGTTCAATAGGGAGGTTGTTTATCTAATTTGTCTTTGCCATCAAAGTATATGTTCAAGGGATTTCAAGTTCTTTAACCTTGGGGTTCCACATCATTTGGTATTAGAGCCAAAAGTAAGGTAAATTCCTATTTATCTTAGTATTAGGTTTGAGTTTTCTTTCCTTTGATTTCTTTATGCATGTGTCGAAATTAGTAGTAGCAAGAATTCTGATTTTTGTGTTTTTATATGTGTTAAATTTAGCCTTTCTTTCATTAACTTTTTTATTTTAATTCCTTCCAAAGCCTTATAAATAGAAACTTGAACTTTGAATCTTTAGCATGAAAATCTAATCCTAGTAAAAGTAGACTTTAGATTAGTTGTTGAAAAAAAGGCGTAGGCACTGTTCATGATACTGTTTATTTAAAAAAGTTATACAAAATATTTTAAAATAAGGACTTCCTACATCAAATTCTTTCACAAACTTGTGTTGGTCTTTCTTGATGCAAAGATATGTTTATGTGCAAAAGTCTTACTGCATAACCTACATGAATAAACAACCCATGCTAAGCTATAAAGCTTAATGGGGAGCAAATAATGATAGACGACCAGTCATAGCAATCATCAACAAGCACTCATCATACAACACAATTATAACATATGATTCAATAATAATAACAACATAACAAAGTACATAATCCAAGAGATAAAACATAAATTATCATTTATATCAAAATAAAGTAATCTTATGAGTAATTAGCCCGCCTAAGTTCTAAAAGTGGATAACATAAACGGTAGATGCCAATAGGTATCATTCATGTAAATATCCATATATATTAAGTTTAGTAGATATCCATAGATATAGAATCAGTAGACCCAAATGAAGCCAGATGGTAGTCCCAAACGGTGATGAAGATAGACCTAAATGGAGCCAAACGGTAGCAGCTACGACTAAATCCTTATAGGCATGCCTATCTATCTACAACTGAACTTTAATTGTAGCCATTAACAAAGTTCATATACATTTCAATCAACATGCTTGTGTTATTACTGTATAATTTTTTTTCTCATGGACTATTGTATATAAAGATATACAATTTCAGATATTAATACAAGTAATTATAAATGTGTAACATCCCAAAATTCGTATCTGACATGAATATCATATTCTGGAGTATGAACAGTAACTCTAGGATAGTTTTTGAGGTAATTACAGTAGAATAGTATAGTAAACATTAAGGTGCATAGGGGTTAAACGTACTCAAGCCGAGAAAATTCGAGGATGGATGACCTGACGGGCAGATTGGGTTAACACTAAATTATGAAAATCGGTATTAAATAAAGTCTGATGGTATAATTTTAGATAAAATTGAGCTGAAATGGGCCCTCAAATCAAATAGCAAAGTTTTTACCCGGTACAGTAAAAAAGGTTGACTGAAAGTTTGATCGGGACTTTAAAAATAGCAAACCACTTCTAAAAATTACCAAAATTTTCATATCTACTAGAAATAGTCCAAATTAGTGTTTGGTAGTGAAAATTTAATTTTTCTGATGATTTTGAATTTTTGATTTTTGACCGGCTGATTTTCCCTCCGAAGCTGGAATTATATTGAAATAATCTTGTAATGACTTAAAATTTTAACCACACTCTTCTTCATATGTCAAAACATGTGTAAGATTTTGGAGCATTCTGATGAGTAAAACATTAGTTTCTAAAAAATGGCAAAAAATCGAGTTAAATTTAATTAACCGAGTTAAAGGGCATTTTTAATTGGTTCAAGGGTATAATTATCATATTTTTCATTGGTTCAAGGGTATAATTATCATAAGGAATTGGGTTAGATTGGATAGGAATTGGAAATTTAGTTAAGGATTTAGTGAAAGAATTAATTTGGCCAAAAATAGGTTATTTAGGTAAAGTTGGGCCCATTAGGTTGGACTAGGTCTGGCCTAATTAGGGTGACTATAAATAGAAAAAAAATTCAAAAAAATCTAAAAATTTCTTCCATTTTCTCCCCTTCTCCAGTCGTTCCATATATCTCCATTTTTCTTAAGATTTCTACATTCTTTACATATAAAAAAATCCTACAAAATCTTCCATCCTAGGTGATTCTAAAATTCTAATTCCATCTAATACCATCTCTAGAGCTCATGTGGGGTGAATTAAGTGAAATAAATTATGGAAAGAAAGAAGAAAATCTTGGAGAAGCTATATAATAGGATTTCGGCCAAGGTAATTTTAAGGGAAAAACCAAGTGGACCAAGGAGAACAAAGGGCAAATTGAGTGATCTTGGACTATTTTGAGCTCAGTATATGTCAATTTGTATTTTACGTTATTAGATCTCTTTAAATTTGATACGAGTTTATACTATGTACCATAGTAATTGTAGTAAAAATGAGAAATAAGTTGATACATGTTGGTAAATTAGTGTAGCAACATATAATAACCTAGAATTAATAAAGAAAAATAATCAAAAGAAGGTAGTTACAAGGTGACCAACTGGTGACATAAGGTGTGCTATATGGAAACTTAATGATTCATTACATATATTAGACATGAATTAGACAATATAGTGAGTAATGAATCTAATATGGTTACTTAGGATTCTTAAATATTATATCAATATAGTGGAGTAACAGTGTACACAATGATGTGCTTTTGAAGGGCTAAGTATTTGTGGACATAATTTAATGTATGTTGTTAAAGGAAGATATAGAAAGATTAAAGGAGTGTAAAAGACCTAATAATAGGTGGAAAATCATAACCTAAGTATGGGAACTTAGTGTGGCCGAAATGAAGCTTAAGGCCTATGATGTAGCAATTTGATAATTAGTGGAATATATTGTATGAAATAATGACTACAATAAAGAATGAGCATGATGTGAGCAATTAGAACTCTTAACAAGGTGTGGACATAATGTTAGAAATATAAATGTAATGATGAATTATTATGTAACTAAGTGAATTTAAAGAATAATAGGAAATAAATTTGGACAACTTAATAAAATGATGAATTAGCATGAATAAGCATAATATGTTTAATATAAGCTTAAAATAATATGTGTACATAATAATTAGTTTGTAAACATAATGGTGCATTATCGTGTAATTAACGATTTCTTAAGTAAAATAAATGTATGTTAACATATAAACATACAAATTGAATTTAGAAACATATAAAGTGTGAAACGAAATAATAAAACACATGGCATGTTAGACTTTTCAATGTGGACGAATGGTGTCCTTATGTAAATACCATATATTTATTATGTTTAAATATTATTTGTTATGTATATTATGGTACCATATGTAATTTTGATGAATATATGATGAATGAGAATGTATGATAGGATACATAATAGTGACAACATAGAAATTGGTGTAAAATATAACCTTATGAGAAATAATGAAAAAGAGTGATTAATAACTTCAATAGGGGCAAAATTATAAATATATAGGAAAATAAGAGCCTAGTGGTAGACTACGTATAAAAAGATATCATAAGAGTGGTAATATAAGAAATAATGTACAAAGGGTAGTTAATAGTTCAGGAAGAACAAAGGAGTAAGTATGCAAAAGACAGGGACCAAATAGTAATTTATGTATAAAAATTGTAATAAATGGAATTAAATGAGAAATAGGAGTAAAAATAGGATTAATAGACTTAAAAGAAAAAAATTATAATTACGCAACCAATTAGGGGTAGAATGGTAATGATCCAGGAAAACAAAGAGCAAAAGGTGATTTATGCATAAAAAGATGTCAAAAATGCGAATAAAGGAGAAATAATGCGATAAACATAATTAGTAGATTTAAGAAGGGTAAAAATTAAAGAAGTTAAAATGACCAAATAAGTAAAAATGGGCATAATTGTAAATGATGAAAAGTTTAGGAATTAAAACGTAATTTGCCATTTTAAGGACACATATAGGGATTAAAATGTAAGTTTACCATTTACGGTGAAATAACAGGTAAAAGAAGCAAAAAAGGGTAACATTAGAGTTAAATAAGTTAAATTATAGTAAGGAGAAAATATAAGGACTTAACTGTAAATTTCCACTTTATGAGATAGTACTAGGACCAAAAGGTAAATTTCACACTTAAGAGGAGAATAAAAGTTAACTAGGACAAAAAGGGGTCAAAGAAGAGGCCAAATAAAGTCAACATAATAAATCAATAGTTAAGGGACTAAATTGTAATTTGCATTCAAATAGGAAGTTCATGTAAATTAATAAGAACAGGGAATATAAAGAGATTAAAAACTAAAGCAACCAACAAGCAGCTTAATCAATGCGAATTAGCAAAAAGTAATTTAAGAGGGGTAAAATCGTAAATTAAAGGAAGTCCCACAGACTAAATAATAATTTGCCATCTCGTTAGGGAAAGGAAAGATTAAGATGTAAATTATGTACTTAAAATAATTAAATCATAAATTGAGGCAATAAGGGAATCAGATTGGATTAAATTATCGCAATGTAGTATACAAGAATGAAAGAATAACTTCAATTAAAATAATAGTATCAACTGAAAATTCACATAAATGCATCCGTCACTACATAATAATGCCGCATAGCGCATGATTGTTTAACTGTATGGAGGGATAGGTACTAAAAGCATTTCAACGGAGAATAAAATGATATGTACACGTAACGCTTTAGTCAATATGGAAATTAGTCACTTTATGTAATCGATTAAAAAAAATGGCTTGTAAAATAATGCGTGGAAAGCGTATGACTATTAGTAGCAAACATATTATATGACACGTATATAAATAATGAAATTACATCGAAAATCGATTGAGCAATAGGGTACGATTAAATTATGACGTCTATAAATGGCAATCGAAAACTAGACTTAAGGAATATTTGTTCATAAGCTAATTATTAATCAACAAAAGTGAGGGCTAATTAATTTGAGTAACTATCTATTATCGTCAACAACAACCCAGAATATACAAATTCATGAATGAACATAGGGTGTTACAAAATGTATATAACATGTAATCATATACTTTAGCATGCTAACATATAAGTATAAACACATGAGCATAAGCATGTGAGCATAAGCATAAACATGTGATTTCAAATAAGTAATAAACAACATGTTTGATCATGTGCTGGCTATATATATATTATCTTAAAATTCATACATACATAGCTTCACATTATGGTGTCATCATGCCTCTATGTACTTATATTTCATTGTATATCATCTTTTCTTAGTTAAATAGTCTAAACCTCTTTAACTTTCCTTCTTAACATTTCAACCCCATAGTCATGTATAAATCATAGTACTATTATTCTTCCATATAATCATAGAACATGTAAAATCCTCATTTTCATGATCAAATTGCTCTAAGATCACATAAACACTTATAGTAAGATTTATGCATCAAAGAATTAGGTTTAGAGAAAAATTGGGTAGGCATATTTCCATATCAGTTTTGCATCTCTATTTTGTCATACCAAATAACTAAAGTAGCCCAATTGGTCTTCTAAACAAATAATAGTCTATGTCTCTAGTTTGCCATGCTTCAAATACCATTCAACTTGGACATATATATTAGGATTTATGACCCAATCATTACAAACTGTCTAAGATTACATTTTTTTCGAAATTAGTTTGTATGACTACTTTGAAAATTTGTGGAGTAAAATGGCTATAGAATTAAACTAAAATTTATTCATGAAAGTTGTGTTCCTATAAGTATAATTTATCCAAAATTTTCTCCCATAGCATTTGAACCCCTCTGCCATGAGTTACGTCTAAAACACTATAACTTGTTCACCAAAACTAGACAACAGTTGACATTTTCAAAACCAATTTTATTACAATTTTGAAGATTCATAGAAGACAGTGGGTGCAGAATTAGACTAACATTCCTTCATGAAAATTGTTCTCCTATATGTTTAGTTTGTCTAGAATTTGTTTCATAGCATTTAGACCTCTCTACCATGAAATATATCAAAAATACTACAGTTTTCCCACTATAACTGGGCAGCAGCACACATCTAACTTCAAGTTAAAATTAAAAATATTTAGAGGCAAAATCAAACTCAGGTTTCTACTTAAAAAAATTATAGTTCTATATCTTAGGTGTAATTACCAATTAAAATTACTCAATTTGGAGTTGCATAACTCGAAATATGCTTTAAAAATAGAAACTAGTTCCAAGTGAACTAACACAATTTCTACAATTAACTCTCTTTTCTTTTATCCCCCTTTAATTCCATGAACAAAATTATCCTCATTAACAACCCAACTAACAATACAACACATTTATCATGAATTCATTTATACAAATACACATTCAAAGCAAAATTTATTCATAAATACCTCACCTTGGCTAAAATCCATAACAAGCCACCTTCACTCTTTTAACACCTCTTTGCCATTGTTCTTCTTACTCTTTTCTTCTTATACAAAGAACATGCATTCTTAATAACCAAAAATCCTCCTTAAAAATTCATTCCATACCAAAAAGAAGATGATTAAGATGAAGAGGGATACTTTACCTTAAAATCTTTAACTTTAAAACCCTTGCACTAAGCAACCCAAATAGAAATCTTAAAGGAGATTAGAGAGAACACCTAAGTTCTTTTAGAAAGAGAAGGAGAAAGTAAAAATCTAAGTTTTTCCTCTTCAAGATGTCGTCCCTCTCTTCTAACAACCATTAAAAGAGCTTCTCTCTCTTACATGCAATTTCTAGGATTTAAATGAGAGAGTAAAAATTTCACTAAACTCCCTTACTTTCTTGCATGTTAAAAATCCGTCCCCTTTGTTTCTTTATTTCAATAACCACCCCTAAAGTCATATTTCTTTCTTTTTTTTTTAATTAAACCCTTATCTTAAACATGATTTGTAATTCACATAAATAATATAACATAAAATTACCAATTTACCCTTCCATAACCTTAATCTTTATTTCACAAATTAATTAAACATTATATTAACTATAATTCCAATTAATTCATGCAAATACTTACTAGGGTCAAAGTTGAGGCCTTATAGATCTTGTTGTGGTGCTTACATAAACTAAGTTAAGATGTGAACAACATAACTCAATTCAAAAAGAATAATGGTCAGATACACAAGTCTTCCGACCAGACACCTTTACTTATCTGGTTCATCAATAAGAGGTCCTGTGGCCAAAGTAAGTTGATGATTTTACTTTATAGGAAATGCAACAGGCGTTGACCCTAAGAGCCCCATTTTAGAGAGTATGTCTAGAGCATATTTCCTTTGGCATAAAAATATCTCATCTGATCCTTGTGCCACATCTATGCCAAGAAAATACTTCAAAGTACCTAAGTCTTTCATATGGAAACAATCACTCAGATATCCTTTGAATTTCTTTATTGCCTTGGAGTTATTTCCCGTTATTACTAGGTCATCAACATATACAAGCACATGTAGACGAACACCTTATTTATCATAAATGAACAAAGAATAATCTAAATAGGATTGAGTGAAACTATACTTCTTCAAAGCGGTTGCAAGCTTAAAAAACCAACATCTCGATGCTTGTCTTAATCCATAGAAGGATTTTTTAAGTCTACATACTTTGTCTTTACATGTTGTAAATTTGGGGGCAATTTCATGTACACTTTCTCTTCCAAATCTCCATGTAAAAATGCATTATGCACATCTATTTGGTGTAGTTCCCGCCCTCGCGTTACTACCACTACCAACAGGGTTCTTATAGTCACTATTTTAGCAACTGGAGAAAAAGTCTTATTATAATCTACCCCTTCAACTTGTCGATTCCCCATTATTACCAAGCGAGCTTTATGTCTCTCTACATTTCCATCTAAATTATACTTCATCTTGTACACCCATTTACAACCTATTACTTTTTTCCTCGTGGCAATATGGCCAACGTCCATGTATCATTATTCTCCAAGGCCTCGATCTCCTTTCGCATAGCTTCTCTCTACCTTTACACCTTTTACTGCATCAGAGTAATTTGTTAGCTCAAATTTTGTTGTTTTTGTAGCCAAGAAAATCTTGTGTTTTGTAGAGAAATTATCACATGTCACATAGTTAGTTATGGGATAAGGAGTACCTAAGGTATTTAACCATGGAGCAATAGGTGAAGAGGGGTCTGTTATGCAACGTGCTGTATGCAACACATAATCCTTGAACTTGACAGGTGGCTGCCTATGCCATTGTCCCCTTTTAAGTTCTACTTGTCCTTCTTCATTTCTTGTTTTCGTGTTATTTTCCTCAACAATTTGGCCATCATGCAAAATTGTAGTCTCCATGTGTTGAATAGGATTTTCTTCTTTGTTACACCTCTCACTCCCATTTTCTTCCATGCTAAGTGTATCTTTATGAGCCTTTTGAAGATTTTCTTCATCATTCTCAAGGACATCATGTGAATCTATCTCATCAAATATCAATTCACTAGAACTTGGTGCCCCACCAAAATCATGCCCATTTTTTATTTTATTTTCTTACTGAAATGGAAATATTTTTTCATAAAATACCACATCACGAGATATAAAATATTCTTTATTTTAAATATCATAAACACGCCATCCTTTTTTTTCAAATGGATACCCAACAAAAAAACATCTTTTACTTCTGTCCCCAAATTTATCTTTGTCACGAGATTGATGATGAGCATAACATAAACATCCAAACACCAATTAAATTGGGGAGCCTTACCAAACAAAATCTCATACGGAGTTTTACCATTAAGAAACTAAGTGGGTGTCTTATTTATCAAATCTGTAGCTATTAACACACAATCGTCCAAAAAATTTGCAGGTAAATTTCCTTGAAATCTCAGAGGCCTTGCTACATTCATAATGTGTTTGTGTTTTCTTTCAACTCAACCATTTTGTTGAGGTGTTCAAACATACAAAGTTTAACGAACAATACCAGTTTCTGAAAAATACATTCTCATACAATCAAGCTCACTCCCATTGTCACTTTGAATGATTTTAACTTGTTTTCCAAATTGTCTCTCAACCATGACACAAAAATTTTTGACAATTTGATGCACATATGATTTTTCAAGAATCAAACTAATACAAATAGCCTGTGAAAAATCATCGACTATTGTATAAAAATAAATTGCACCACATGATGCATGTATTTGATAAGGTCCCTATAAATCATAATCAATTAACTCAAAACAATCATTTGCTCTATTTTTACTTTTAAAAAAAATTCTCTATTTTGCTTTGCTCTAAAATAAACATTGCACGCTTTGGTAATACTACTATTTTGATTACTATGAACTCCAGGAACAAATTTCAAGAATTTTTTTGAAGGATGACCCAACCTTAGGTGCCACGGATCATAAGTTTCTTCTATAGTCACTTTATTTACTTGCTCCTTTCTCATTGCTTGAAAGAAATAGACCCTCCACACTGCTTACTCGCTCTAATCAAAGTCCTTGAGGATTGGTCCTATATCACACACAACTTCTCAAAGAAAATAGTAATATAATTTAATTGTTTGACCAACTGAGCAATAAAGATAAGTGTACAATTGATTTTTGGCACATATAAGACATTATTCAAATAAATGTTTATGCCTAGGCACATGGACCCTTTTTTATGGCTACTATATGTTCTCCATTTGGTAATTCCACCAAACAAGGTGTAATCCCCTTCACATCATTCATTAAGGAAATATCTCCAGTCATGTGTTGTGATGCCCCCATATCCAACAACCAATCACATGTCTTACCGATGAGTTTTTCTATTGCACCTAACTTATGAGTATTCAAACGACTCATAAGAGTTATCCACTACTTGTTACTCGGCTAAGGAAATCCACTTTCGTCATCTTCAATTACATTATTCTATTATTTTCCTTCCATGCCAGTCACTTATGCTGCATTTGCTCTTGCACTGCTACATCCCTTATTTGAAGACCCAGCATTTCCTCGACCATGTTTAGATCCTCTTCCTCCTCCATGCGATCTATCTCTCCACCAATCTGGGTACCCTATCAATTGAAATTACTCCTTTGAATTATGCCCTGGTCTGACCAATTCGTACAGCAAAACCAATTGCATCAGCCCGCTCATGCCTTGTCCTTGAAATATCACAATGTCTTTCTTCTTGAATGATTATAGACTATACCCGCATCAAGCTTGGAAATGGATCCATACTCAATATGTTTGAACATATAGTCCTATACATTGTATCATTTAATCCTAACAAAAATTGATGGATTCTCTCATCTTCTTGCCTCTTCACAAGTTCAATTGTGATGTTGCATATTCACCCACTGCAGCTATATATGGGAATTGGCTTCTAATTCACAAGTTCATCCCACATCTTCTTAAGACATATGTAGTATGAAATCATAGGTTGCCCTCCTTATTTACACTTTGCAAGATCTAATTTTATCTATTGTGTTCTTGGTCCATTTCCTACTGAGAATATTTGTTTCAATTCTTCCCATAGGTCTCTCGCATCCTCCGCATATGCTATGGTAGAATGCAAACTTGGCTCGATCATGTTAAGTATCCAGGCAACTAGCAAAGCATTAATGCTATACCAGTCTTTAAGATCTATTTCATTTGTGGGCTTATCAATCTTTCCATTGACAAAACCTAATTTCTTCTTTGCCCTAAGTTTATTTTGAACCCATTCCTCAAAGTTTTCTCCTTTCAACTAAACTTGAGTAATCACTGCTCTAGGATTATCTTGATTGCCAATATAATATGGCGATCAAGGATTGGTCAGTTCCAATATGTTTTGTTCATTTTTCTCCTTCGAATCCTCTCCAACCATGGCTGCCTTATGGCTCTGATACCATGTAAAAAGGGTTTTAGTTTTAAAAGAATATTATCTGCTACTCTTCATTCTACCATTCCAGAGTGCATATAACAAAGCCTTTTTACCATAATTTACTTCCTAAAATCACTTTAATCTTTCCCACAAATATTTTCCAGAATTATTCTCCCATAATCATAGTCACTATTACAAAACATCCTATATATATACATATATACTTCCTATATCGAATATATTAAACAAAGTATTTGACAAAATACAACAAATCATAACTCACAATAGTGTTCACGTATTCTACACATGATTAATTATTTTTAATAAAATTAAAAATAAAATCCAGCCATTGCAAACTCATGAAAAATTAAATTATAAAAGGTAAATTAAAAATAAATAGAAGATATACACATGATTAATTATTTTAAATAAAATTAAAAATAAAATCTAGTCATTGCAAACTCATGAAAAATTAAATTATAAAAGGTAAATTAAAAATAAATAGAAGATATATGTTACCATTTTAAAAAAATTGTATTTTTTATCTACAAATAACATAATTATTGCAACCAATGTGTGTGTATAAGTTCCCTTTTTATTGATAAAAATGAAATAAGATGAAATTATAGTCATTAATGATTAGTCTAATAGTCTAACCTCTTAAATTATATCATAAATATTTTTTAATTATTCTTAAAAGTAAGTACCTTGTTAAGTGTTAACGGTTTTCTCCTAATTTTTTGTTTAAAGGTTTTTCTTATTTATCTAAAACAGATTGGGATCCGGTTACCAATTTTTCTAGCATTAACATAAAAAAGAAAATTTAAATATACTAATATATAATATTTTATGATTCAATATATATATATATATATATATATATATATATATATATATATATATATATATATATAACACTAGGAATGATCATGGGGTGGGGAATACCCAACCCCGGCGAGGACCCGACCTGAACGGGACAAAAAATCCTCAAATTTTTCCCACGAAAAAAATTTTCTCCCTATTATTCAATCTGAGGTGGGGACGGGGAATGGGGTATCTGCCCCATGAGGATCCTCGACCCAAAAAATATACCATAAATATACTTAGTTTTCTCATTATTTACATATGTGCCATTATATATAAATAGGTAAAACCCTAAACTTTTTTATTTTTCTTATTCTCTTTAGTTATCACTCTATCATTTTCTCTACTTGGTCATCCATCTGCTGAGACCACTAGTTCTGCCGCCGTTGATCTCCCCCAGATCTGCCTCCTTCCAATGATTAGTTAGTCTCTCTCTTCTTGGTCTTTTGGGTCTTCTTCCATCTTTTATATTTTTTCATGCAGTTAACTCTCTTTCCCTCTTTCTAGTCTTTGTCACCCTCTTACCACCTCCTAACCTCTGTTAGACTTTGCAGAAGTGGCTCACTTATCATTTTTGTTAGGTAAATGGTTTTCAAAATTGTTTGAGTAAAGGTATGTATTAGAGTTTGTGAATTTGTGCACAGTAACTAAATCGAAAGCTCAAAAATGGTTTTTTGTATCTTTTCGTGATAGAATTATATTTGTTAATTTGTTATATACTTAGAGTTCTCACGATATAACCTTGCTCTGTAAGTCCTAGCACTTACAAATGTTATTTTAAGGCATTGTGTAGAGTTTTTCATGTTTTGTATTAAAAAGTAATGGAAAACACTGTATCCATTTTAAGGCTTCAATTAGGGGATTAGTTTTTATTACATTAAGACAATTATAGTTCAAGATAATGAAAGTAGAAGGGACAATGAATGGAATGAAGCTCTGTTATTTGTGATTGAAGTAGTTGAGACATTGAATTATGTTGTACCTATAGCAAGACAGATTAACTCACATCGTCTTCCCTAACTAGTGTATCCCTAACCTTATTTCTTTCTCCAATACAATATTTAATTTTTTTTTGCTATATTGTTGAGACTCCTAAAATATTGTTAAGAAACAGCTTTAGGAGATCTTTTGATGCTTGAAGTAAGGAAATGCCAATACAAAGAAGATTGAATGCTCAAATTTTGCATTTGCCAAGCCAATTAGCACAAAAATTCCCTTCTTATATGTATAAGTGACCTTACAAAAATGAATAAAGAGTCTTTTTTTCCTTCATATGTTTTGTTCATAAAAACTTGTTTTAATTTAATAATTGAATTGCACTTACTACTGCCATTTTTATAGGAAAAATGAAAATTATTTGATTTTCTACTATGTTTAGTGGGGTGTTATAATGTCAATGAGTTTCAAGCTCTAGTTAAGCAAGTTGATGTTTCTCAATCTGATTTGTTCATATTTACATTTAAACATATTGTTCTTTGGCAACATAAACTTATGTAAGAAAGAAGATCCATCAGATCAGTGCACTATAATTACTTGTTTAAACTGTACCCTTTTTTTTGTAAATAAAATCCCATTAAAAGAAAAACTATTTTCAATAAAAATGACTTCCTTATTTTGATAGGAACTGAATATGTGCTTACTATTAGTACAAAAATAAATCAAATTTAAACCTAGTTATACATAGTTTTTTTTTAATTTAATTTATAGTTTATTATTGATAATTTTTTTTCAATATTCATCTTTCTAGGTCTTGTCCCTGAGAATCCTTGAGGATTTGTATCTATCTCATTAATAAGGTTGTTGCACTTAGAGAGGAATGGGAAGGATAAGGATTCCAAGGTCGATTGATCCTTGTTGAGAGCAGGATTCATAAAATTATCAAATTTTAAATTATATTTAATTTTGGATTTGTCAATGGTTAAAATTTACATTAATTTATGATTGATTTTAGATTTTTTATTTGTTAGATGTTGTATTTTAATTATAATTAGTTGTGAAATATTATATTTTAGAATTTAAAAAATTATTTTTCACGGGGATAGGAATTTGGGGTGGGGACGGGGGAAATTTTCTCCCTATTATTCAATCGGGGGCGGGGACAAGGAATCCCTGCCCCTGGCAGGGAAATGGGTGGGATACATTCCCCACCCCTACCCCTGCCTCACCCACCCCGTGATCATCCCTATATAACACAAAGATGCATACGATATAACTTTAAATTATATTTATTATATCTAAATGTAACTATAATTTAAATTATATTTAAATATGTATTTATCATAAATTAAAACATAAAGCCAAAATGTGCTAAAGTGCCATGATATTTAAATACGAAACAAGCCTATCCTGTTACCTACACGGATAACCAAACCCGTCCTAAGCTATAAAGCTTAGTGGGGAACAGTATAATCTAAAGAAAATCTTTTAAACATGTAATATCAATTATACAAGTACAAAGTTGATAACACTTCTAATTGATACCTTAAATTACCTTAGATCCTAGTTCTACATTCAGCAATAAATCATAAGCAATAGCGACAAAACATCTTACTTGTATAGGCAGCAGAACTTAATAACTCAGTAAGCAATTCAATATGCATTGTTATCACAAAAGACGTTTGGCATAATTCCTTCATACCTATACATCATTTAAAACATAATATGCATTCTATTTCACTTTCATATAATCATTAAAATCATCTTAACAAGGTGAACAAGATATTACTTAACACCATAGTGTGCCATATATTATGTACTTGATCGATAACAGAGTGGTATACATACCTATATATATATATATATATATATATATATATATATACATAATGCTTATATAGATTTAAAGAATCACATGCTCATCAATATTATAACTTTCAATTTATTATCTAGTTGCTGTACATATATAAGAGGATAATTCTTATACAAATTAGTTCTAAACTATAACATTTCTTATCTTTTACACTTTTTAACTTATTTTCATATTAATGCCCCTAGTACAGTGCCGACAAAAATACTCAAACTGGATACACGGGATGTGAACCCTACAGGGCCACAACAGATTGAGAAATGACCCCACGGGATCATTTCTCCACAGAACAGATAACAGATACATATAACAGAGACAGATAATTACTATGGAGATCAATGATCCTACCATAGCAAAGCAAGTCGCCATGACTTGCACCGCTGTACAAATATCCATATAGCCGGCCAATTATATCCTGAGCTAGTTTTACTGCCAGACTATTTTCTAAGGGCACAATTTTTCACTTACTTTCAAAAAATTTATCAAATTTCTCATCATTTCAACTCCTTTTCAATCCAGAGAATACAGTTATTCAGAATCTTAAATATTTTTGTACAGTTTGTGAACCATCTTTCACTCATGTCATGAATTATTTCACAATAATTCAGCAAATTATCTTTAAAATACTCTTCGGTCATCAAAGGAATCTACTTTATATAGATTCATTTAAATTACTTTAAACTTTCTAATAGGCACATATTAACAATACTTATACTTGTCATAGTAGTTCATGCATTACTAGACTATTTTCATGAGAATGAAATCATATATAATCACACTCACCGTGAGTACCTAAAATAGCACGTAAACACATAATCATTTCAGAAGGACGTACCTGCATGGCTCATTATGATCATCTCTTGAACTTCTGTACTTATTATATCATTATCAAAACATTTTGTAGAATCTAATATTAAATAATTATTCCATAACAATTTAATAATATGGTCATAATATTTCTTGAAAAGCTATGCTGAAAATGACAAACAAAAAAACATTACTTATTATAGCATGAGATTATAACTAGAATTTAAAACAATTAAGGTGTGATTCACAGCCTTAAAGGATTTATTCCTATCAACAAAATCTTCAATATCATCTAATTATTACAATTCAATTGCTTTCAAGAACTATTATAACTCTAAGTTTTGGCTTCATCATTTATACTCATATTTATTCATATTATATTAAAGAATAAACTTTCATCATATATTTGTGTACATCTAACATCATGCTTTGCATATATTTTCAATTATCATATTGATATAACCAATAACTATGTACATATCTTATACTCTTTACGCATGTTTTATACAACTCTGTGTATGAACATACTTTTACATTTTCATATTAGTTGATTTAGCTATCTAAGTTCAATCGTTAACTTAACGGTCAAAAACTATACTTTTTATTGCCAAATCAATCATCAGCTTAAACATTTCTATACAAGTTAGCAAAGGAAATCATATTTAACTAATATGTTGAAGACCCAAACATGAATTTTCATTATGATTTGGCTAAAATCCTATTTAATATTTTAACTCCAACTAAGCAAGACCTAGAACAGTGATCAGTAAACTACCCTATTAAATTTACCAAGAATATTAGAAGTAAACCATTAACACATAATTTAATTAGATTATTTAATTTATAACATAAACAGAATTCCAACATCAAACATCCGTGAAAACTATATTCATTAAACTGTAAACGTTCCAACTCTTTTTCTTTTTACAGAATGGTTAAGAAGTCTATAGAGGAATCAAGATATCCCAAACAAAAACCTCTTATACTGGAATAAGTAGCTAGCCAAAGATTGTACTAACTTATATCTAGTTTTATGCAGCATCCTCATATGCCACTTTAACTTTCCTGGACAAAATACCATTCAACTGTCATTTTCTACTCTTGCAACAGTTTAAACCTCAATTCCCTCATGATTTTTAGCTTCCAATCAAATTTAAAAGAAAACTTAGAAGCAAACTTAAAGTAACCTGGTGAAGATGATGAACTCTCAGATTTCACAATACGGACATGAATAGCAATTAGCCAAAGTCCAAAGAAAAAGACATAGGACTCAAAAATTTGATAGCTCATTCATTTTGAAAGGCATGAAGAAGCCAATAAAAGCAAGACAACTTTGATCATTTGGAGCCTGAGTAAATTAATTCCAACTCACTATTTTTCACTCTTTGATTTTGCCATTCCGTAATCCAATCCCAGTTGTTGAAAATATAAATTAATTTATATTATTACAATTCCAAGGTTATGTAACACCCTATATCCCATGTTTACTATATCCAATGCAAACTATGCCATTTTAATTCATCAAGTCATATGACTATATCATCATACTGTAGCTATTGTACTTTCATGCTTAGCATTCATCATATCAATACATTTATATAAAGTAATGCTAATTTCATCATGCATGCATATACTAGTATTTTCACTATGAGCTTATTACAGTCTTCACTTCCATATAATTTACATATACATATATTACAACCCTTATACATATTAAACATGTAAGGAACTAAACAAGATTTATCAAAAGTTTTCCTACATCCACTTCTATAGACTGGTGTTGGCCTGTCCTGATACAGAATTAGATCCTGTGCAAAAAGTCTTCGCTACCCAAAACCTACACGGATCAAATAACCCGTGCTAAGCTTTACAGCTTAGTGGGGAATTCTAAACATGAAAGACAACCACTCACAGTGGTCGTCAAAAATATAAAATAACTAGCAACAATACTCATATGGCAAAAGAAAAGAAAAATATAAAATACAATAGCTTGCATAACAAGATAACTTTTCACAATTGAATCAGCATACTAGTTATAGTTCATGAAGTGATCCATATATCATGTAAACAAATATTAAGTCGTGTTCACATAGTCACTGTTAACCATAATAATTCATATATCAGATGCATATCTCATACTGTGAATAACTTTGAAACTTTATTACTTTACTTTAGCCTGCTTAAGTTCTAAGAATGGATAACGGGATCGATGGATACCCGAGGGTATCAAATGATAGATATCCGAAGATATCATAACTATGGACCCAAGTAGGGCCAACTATACTTTGGACCGGTCAAATGCTCGCACGTGAGCACCCACACGAGGGCAAAAATAAACAACCCTAATGGGCTGTGTAAGATCCAGCAGGATCGACTTTGGCAGCTGCAATTCCCTATAGGCGCCTATCTATCCACAACTGAAACTCTATCGCAGGCATAATTATATTCTTGTTAAATTCACATATCAAGACTATGTTCATAGTGTACTATTCGTATATGTATAATATCTTGTAATACTATGAGTTCTTTGGTGCATAAACAAATATATGCACATTTCATATGCTAGGTTATATCAAGCCATGAGACTATAAATTTGCATCATAACATATAAGCATGACGTATAATCATCATCTCATACAATTAAGCATGTTCTCTTTAAGCATTATACATATTCTTAGTCATGCCAAAATATCTTCTATTTCATGGGCAATTACATATTCATACATTCATATATAACATGTAGGCATGACATTTAATCATCACTCCATAATCATCATTGTACGTACCTGTAGATTCATTCGCATACAATTGATGCATTCTTATATGCATATTTATCTATACATATAACCACCTTCATCATCAAGTATGAATCAAGTACTATACAAATTATCGATAAGTCTTCATGTAATAAATACATTTAACTTGCAACATGTAAGGTAGATATACATACATCTTTACAACTTGATTGAAACCTTTATTCATATGTATTTTTGTATCAAAAACTTGTTAAATTCTCGATAAAAACAGTTTAGTTAATCATTACTATTCATTTGAAACCTTTCTGTGAATTTTGAGTAAAACAGCAAGGATCACGGTTACTATGAAATTGTTAGTAACCGTGAGATAGGTCACATTTCGGTTCTGTACTAAAAACTGCACTAGGTCACGGTTACTATGAAAATCCTCGTAACCGTGTCATATATGTACAAAAGGGGCTCACGGTTACTATGAATTCCTTAGTAACCGTGAGATAGGTTACTTTTCTATTCTGGACTAAAAACTGGACTAGGTCACGGTTACTAAGGAAATCCTGGTAACCGTGACATATATTTTGTCCAGAGGCCGATTTACGGATTCAACTTGTATTGCAATTTTGACCTTTAAATCATCATTTTTAGAGAATAATTTCTTCTACAAACTTGTAGCCCTATGTGTCTAGTTTCTAGGACATCAAAAATCTCTTCAAAATCATTTATATAACTCGAGATATGAAGAAAATACTAAGGACTGTTCATGCTCACAAATTCTGCATTTTTGTCCGAAATTCAAACTGGATTTAGACCCATTTAAAGACAGAATTCGTATATAGTTTCTTCTTATAAAATCTTTGTCTATAGGTCTAGTTTAAGTCCCATTTTGAATCACCTCAATATCTATTTTCAAACTCCAGATATTATCAAAACAATACTCATAGGTCAAAAGAACTCAAACCCAGAATTTTATCAAATTCACATGCATGTCTCATCTTATGTTCTCTTTGTTTATTTCTCAAGTTTTCAAGCAAAACACATCATGTTCCAAAAGATCCATTCACAAGCAATATGAGAAACCCTAAATTCCCATACCTTTGGCTGAAACCTATCACACTCAAGCTTTCAATCTCTTGCTATGTCTTTTCCTTTATCCTTCCTATCTCCTCCTTCTTTGACTACAATGAAATTCATTCCATCATTTCCAGCACTTATGCTTCATTACCACAAGCAAGATGATAAGGAGCAGAAGAAGATGATGATGAGATTCACTAATGATCACTTACCTTAGTTTATTGCCTTAAACACTTGATGAACCAACAAAACTTATCAACTAATTTCTTGAGAGGATTTAGAAGAAAATAAGAGAAGGAGAAGGGATGGGAACTTTCTGGTTTTCCTCTCAATTAGCCGACCAACAAGCTCTCCAAATGCCACTTTCTCTTTCTTTCCACTACACACCCACCTATTTATAGAACTTTGGCAAATATCACTTTAGGTCCTCTAAGAATTTGCATGTCACACTATAACCATGCATCTATTTGCATGTTATATAATGACCTCTCTGTTGGGTTTCGAAATAGTAAATAAAATATCGCAGCGGAACAATGGAAACCCACCACGGATCCAAGCGATCCAATTGATTCAATAAAAGGAGAAGTGTAACGATTACCAACCTCTTGTAGCGCAGATAAACCGAATTGTAGGTGCGATCTCACGCGAAATGACACCCTCTACCAGTATCCACACGCGAAAGCAACGAACAGAATCGCCCGGGGTGCTAGCTCCCTTCCTGGCGGCTAGGGTTTTTGTTATTCTCTCTCTAGAATCACACAAGAAAACGATTTTCTTTTTGCTTTTCTCTTAAGTGGCGGCTAGGTCCTTTTTGCTTAATTTCTTGTTTTATATATACATACCATATATATATATACAACTAACCTAACCCTAATTAAGAGAGAGAAAACGTAGGGCTCGTTTTAAAATAAGAAAAATCTTATTTCTTACCTAAAACGATAATTATAATAATAATAATAATATTTATCTTAAATATTATTATTATCATCATTCCATTTTAAAATAAGAAATACCTTATTTCTTATCTTAAAAAATAATAATAATAATGTAATGATAATATTTATCTTAAATATTATCATTATCATCATTTTTTTTTTGTTTATTTCGAATTTTAATTTTTCACAAAATAAAATTCGAAATGCCCGAATTAACCCTTAGTCTATTCATTACATTCTATGTGTGCGACCCAATAGGTTCATATTATATTGGCAGTGGGTCTCAATCCCATCACGGGCCCACAAGTCATAAGTGGCCTCTAGCAAGACATTATGACTACCCAAATAATATGAATATCGATAATTCGATTTTAACCTAATAGAACATGTTATAATTCCTTTGTCACACGATATCTTGTTTGAACATAAGTCATGGTCCATGTCAAACTTATATAGTCCAAACATATAATTTCCCGATCACTAAGTAGACTGATAATATCAAATGATATTGATCACTCCATCAATTCATTTGAGCACGGCCATGCATTTCTCAGTCCTACTTATCGAGGGGCCCGACAGATATCTCTCTCATAAGAAAGGGACAAATTCCTTCTTGATTATTCACTATCCTCTACATGATTCTCATTATGTCCAATCATAATCTTTATAATTATCCGATTAAAGATAATGTTTGATTGTGTCAAAACATAATGTTCGTCATGTAGGATACTATGATAATCTCAGGTCTAAGGATTAATAACATAACTATTGTGAGATCACTAATGACATTGACCCATGTAGTGTCTCATTGCGGGTCTATCCAGTACTTTGTTCCCTAACAAGTACTTATAAGATTAATTCATATCATCATATATAATCATCCCATGATCAT
Organism: Excoecaria agallocha; assembly: GCA_037975025.1. Taxonomy (NCBI): domain Eukaryota; kingdom Viridiplantae; phylum Streptophyta; class Magnoliopsida; order Malpighiales; family Euphorbiaceae; genus Excoecaria; species Excoecaria agallocha. The sequence continues at coordinate 151,534 of JBBPFJ010000199.1, forward strand.
CAATTAAACTTATACTAGTCTTTATTTATCATCAATCATTTAACAATAAATAACTAGGGATAGTCAAAATAACATTAAATTGTTATTTACAAATATTATTATAATGTAACATGCCTACAATACAATAACATAAAGAAAACCCAATTTTATAAAATGAAATTTAACATTACATAAAGGCCCTAATGTTTGGCCTAGGGCACAACCACTAACACTCTCCACTAACTATTCTTCTTAAATCAACCTCCTCATTCTATCTCTTTTATACATTGACCTCTAAATTTCCAGAAATTATAAAATTACCCCACAATTAATACTTTTTCTGCAATTGCATCCTTAATTACTATTAATCATTACTTTTAAATTTTTATTTTCATGCAATTAACATAATAATCTATCCCATAGACCCTTACTTATACATAATCCTCATTTAAAAATATGCAATTTTAACTAGGGTCATGTTAGGGGTCTTACAGGTTATCTTGCATACTAAGAACCCAAAGGTACAAAATTTCAAGGCCACTCAAAATTCCTTCACTACACTTTAGGGGCTGTGAATTCTCTAAGTCAAGGATTTGACTTTAGAACTAAGAAGTTTGATGGCTAGCAACCTATCGCCAAGCATATGGTGAGTACCCATATAAATGGAACTTTTGTTTCCCTTGGTATGCTACTTTCTCTAAAGCTTGAGAATTCACTTGTCACATTCAAGATTCCACAATGAATTTCACTCAAACTTTATCAAAAAAGACCAACCAAGAAGTCCAAACTCATGTATACCAATTTAAAATCATTTCAAAAACAATTACAGATTCAACCAATGAAGTACTAATAATTAAACTTTCAAACCTCATACATGGCGAATATTTGCTCACTAACACTGTGACTCATTTACTTTTACAGATTATCAATTTCTTATAACAAAATCAATATATACAAAGCTAATATTAAGCATAATTCCCATATAATAATCATATTTCAATTTACCTTACTAATATTCAATATTATATATTTATTTAACACCAATCAAGCACATATAAGATCAAAGAAGTTCCCAAACCTGTTAGTCGAATTTTCTACAATCTGCCTGTCACCATGCTCGTCGGACCGGTCATCGGAGCTCGTCGGACCGGTCATCGGAGACTCATCAAAGCTACCCATTGGTAGCTAGGACCACCGGTAGTTGCCAGGTACCACTCACGCGCCCCAACACCGTCGTACTTGGTCAGGATCTAAGCTGGAAGGTCCTGCTTCGCCGGGGGCCGATCTACCTGCTGCCGGCGAGTGGGGAGAAACGAAAGGCACGAGGAAGAGCGCCTCATCTCTGGGAGTTCACCGGTGCCACTCATGCCATCAGCCGCTGTCACCGATTGTCGGAAGAAGGAGAAGTGGGTTCGGTAAGAGAGAGAAAATTGGGGCAAAAATGATGCTGTAGGTGGAGGTAGACGCCGGCGATAGAGAAGAGATGGCATGGGAGTTACCGCCGACGGGAGTGGCCGGCGTAGTCACTGACCGGCGCTCTCTCTTCATTTTTCCTTGTTCTCCACCCTCTCTCCTTCCTTTCCTTCTTTTTTTTATCCTTTATTTTCTTATTTATTTTAGTCTCTACTAACTCCCTCACTAAACAAAATTCTAACTTTAATTCATTTCCAAAAACACCCCACTAATCCTAATTCCTTTCCAATTTATACCAAACAATTTATAATTAAATCAAAATTATCACTTACCTTCACTATTCCAATATTAAATTCACACATTTAATCAATTTAAATCAAATAATCATACATTGGGTTATGCAATTCCGACTAGGGTCATTTTTGGGACCTTACAATAGTATGCTATGTGAGCAAAAAAAAATTTAATTTTTAATCCAAAAAATAGTTAATAGTTGATTTTGACTAAATAATTAAATCATAAATGAAGTTTACTAAAGTGATTAAATCCAATCAATATCAATTATGGCTATTAATTAAACCAAGAGATTTAATGATGCAAAATTTATAATGGCAAGTTGTTAGAGATTAAGAGTTATTTAGGGTCATCAAATAAATAAAAGTTTACAGAGAGAGATATATGTGGGTTTTTGGAGATATTTTTAACCAAAGCGAATTATAGTCATAAATAAGTAACCATTTAGAAAAAAAAATTGTGCAAGTATATGTGGGTTTTTGGAGACATTTTTAACCAAAGCGAATTATAGTCATAAATAAGTAATCATTTTAGAAAAAAATTGTGTAAGGAATTTGAAATGAAGTTGGATAGTAGGATATAAAAACATAAAAGGATTGTTATGATTTTTCTACATAGGAGATTTTTAACGTATTTAGGGAAAATTTTATTGAAATTTGTAAATATGGATAATAATAATTTTGGAATAATTGTAATAAAAAAAGAAATTATGTTCACATTTTTATTATGGATCATAGAATAGTTTGTAATATTCAATATACTATACGTTTATCGGACTGGATATAGGGTATAACATTTCATATTAAGCATTCATTTAAAAAAAAAATCTTAATCCTTTATCCAAAAAATTAGATTTGAAAAACAAATTAGATCAGATTATAAATGGATCAAATTATTAACGGGCCAGATTACATGTTGATCAAATGGATCATGAATCGATTCGTTTGATTTATTTTATTTTATTTTCTTTTCTTTTCTTTTTCCATAAGTAAAATTTTATAAAGTAGGAAACCATATATAAAAAATTATTCTTTTACAAAAACTATAACTATATTTCTGCATTAACATGTAAATGCTAAATAGCAATGAAGTTCCAATAGAGGATAGTATTGTACAAGCTCTAACGAAAGGATAAAAAAAGTATAAATCAACTCTAACCAATGGATTTATAAGGGATGAAGGATTTGGGATACATCCATGACTCATGAGATGATAAATTGGACCCGATATAATAAAGATAATATCGAAACCAAAAATAATTTATATGGAATTAGTTTCATATTGGTTTTTCCCTTAATTAAGGAATCTATCATTGATGTGTGTATTAATATGGGCAATTACATATTAATTTCGTAACTGTCATATTTATTATTTCCTTATTAATATTGTAACTGCCAATTTAATTCATCATTATTAAGGAAATTAAGTACTCCTTAATTGGAGCCCTATATAAGGGTTCAATTCTTTATTTGGAAGAGAAGAGAAAAAATTAGAGATACTGAAACTCTGTCGGTTTGTCTTGTCGCATATTCTCTTTTTGTCTGAGGGGCTTTTAGTTTGTGGATCTATGCTTTCATCACATAGTTCGTGACACGTGCGTGATAGGTTTTGCCAGTAATGTGAAATAATCAATTTTCGCTTTCGCTTCAATGATATACGCTTTAAGAGGTATTTAGGTCTACTTCTTGTAATATATTATGATATATTTTATTTCGTTGGTATCAGAGCTAGGTTTTTGCGCTTCGGCATGTTTATTATGTAGATCTAATTTTTTGTGAAAATTCAGACATGTTGATAGGCCTATATGATATACATATTGATACTCTATTAGTATGTATATATATTTTTTATCTATATATTTTTTTGTATTTGTACATGAAAAAAATTAATCAAAAATCCGTAATTAAAATTTCAAGTGAAAATTTTTTATTTTTGCCCACACCATTTGACTCAATGACCTCAAAAACCCCACCTTAGAAAAAATTCGGCAGTCTGAAACCCCTAAGAAGGCAGTGTGTGGCTTGTACACGCCACCAGTGTGCTGGGCGCGTGCTAGAGGGCACATCTCCAACACGCACCTGACCACGTGCGCTGAGTGAAATGTCACTTAGCCACATGGCCCAATGGGGAAGCAACACATGGCTTTATGGTGAAACGCCATGTGTTAGATGACATGTCAATGGTGGGTCCACATGATGCCACGTGGCACCACGTGGACTAACCATATGATGACACGTGGTGCCACGTGGAAACCTATGGGACTGACATGTGGTAAGGGTCCTGCCACGTGGCAGCTTGTCGTGTTGACACGTGGCTTATAGGTCTAGACGTGTGGCTTGATGAGTCATGCCACGTGTCGACACGTGGGCCAATGACTAGTTAACACATGGCAAACTATGGTAATGTCACGTGTCATTTTTGTCAGTCCAATTGGCGCCACATGGATTAGTCAGTAACTGCCATATGGCCGTGGGGTCGTGCCATGTGGCCCAGTAAGGTCGTGCCATATGGCAGAGTGCCTCAGCTAGAGCGTGGTGCATCTATCGCATGTGTGGCGCTTGAGGCCCACCTTTGTCGATGCATGGTAGGGCATGAGGCCTCCTTCGACCTCCAAATTAGCTTAAATTTTTTTATCTAAATTTCTTAATTTTTTCTAATTTTTTGGTCATTTTTTGAAAATATTTTAAGGACCAGAAAATATTTTTTGGATTTTATTCCCATAAAAATTATTTTTAAAATTGATAAAAATTGAGAAAATTATTTTTCTTGCCTTCTTAAATTTTCAAATTTGTTTGAAATTATATTTTGTGGATATCTCTTTATTTGTTGATCGAAATGAGTTTTAATCATATGTGTGTTTGTATATGAGTGTACTAACTATTTATATTCTGTTTTGAGTAACAATTTGTGCATGAGTATACTTATTATTTAATTTTTTGTTATGTGCGATAGAAATGGTAAAGATAAGGACTCCTAGATATCCATAAATTCCTCAAGGAATTGTAGAAACCGAAGCAAAAGTGAAAACAGTTTGCAAAATAAGGATGTATAAGAAGGTTCGAGCTAATGACATTGATGCAATAGTGCATCATATTTTGTGTATGCATGAAAAGATGCAAGAATGCTTTTGGGCTTATGGCCTGGACCGAGGAGGTGTTGATAGGACCTTTTTTAAGGTGATGAAAGACTCTTTTGATCGCCATCTAGATATAAGAAACTAGTTGGTTGATGCCTAGATCAAGGAAAATGGAATTTATAAGAAAACCATTATCCAGTTTTTGTATTTAGTGACCAAAAGAGGAGTGTTGAGAAGCAACATTAAATCTAAGATAGTGCTCTGAAGCGGACGTTGTGTGTATCGTTCATGGCTTCATCATCAATTTAATCGCATACCCTTTGATTTGTTCGAAAGGGTTAAGAAATCTTTTTCAATGACGAGATTAGTTTTGTCACATTCTAGGTTCCCTGAGTTATTGACAAGAGTGTCAATTATTATTGGTTAACGGATTTTTGGTTAGGATTTATGTTTCCTATTACTAAATTAAAGACAAGTGTGTTTTGTCTTATTTTAAATGTACTATTTGAGATCGTTGGATATTTAATGATTGATTAAATAAATGAGTTTATTTATCTTTTGGATATTATATTGGCATTTAGCATTTATTATGAATGTGTTTATTTTATTGTTAATTGCTTAACAATATTTTATGGGTAAAATGATTGCATGATAATTGAGTTAAGACTTAGTTTATCTTATGTATAATATCCTGAATTAAGTTTAAGAACTTAATGCCCAATAATCGACATTTACTATGCATGAAATTTTAATCGGTAAAGTTAGATATTAGGACTTAAATGGTAATTGGAAAATTTAAGTAACATTTTCGAATTTAGGTCTAATAGACAACGTTATTAGGTTAATTTTTCAAATGTATAGTAAATAGCATGTATTACTTGATCTCCTTAATATTGTGCAACAATTACTCCCTTAGTGATCAAAGGATCCAAATAGAATATGTAAATCCAGTATGTGCTTAAAGAGCAAGAGGCTTTAGAAACCTTAAGTTTGATTATGATTGAATCTAAGCATGGCACCATAGTTTAGTATAAGCGGGATTGGGATTTCTATATGGCATGGAAAAAAGATATTCCACTGCTCGTATCATATTGCTAAGTGCAAATAGATTATGACATCACTAAGCAATTCTACAAGTGTCAAAATGCAATGAATATGTGGATCGCATTGTAGTAGAAAAGTTTAGAGGTGTGTTTCTGACTAAGTTTTGATCATTAGTGATCAAATTTTTAATACTAATAAGAAGAGTCTAATTATATAATGCGGGAACATCTAAGAGAGATAGATAAGATGATATATGAGCTTAGTGAACCTGATCATAAGATGATCAATAAGCAGCAGGTCCAAGTTGTTATCCGTTCTTTATGCCAGAGTTGGGATCATATGAAGATGCAACTAACTTATATGGACAAGATAAAGATATTTAGGAATGTCGCTTGTCATTTTAAGCTTGAAAAGGACTGTATGACAGTGATGAAGATCAATGCCGTAGTACACATAGCATAGTTCTGTTCTAGTAGAATGAGTTCTAACCAGAACAAGAATAGAAGCTTCAATGGTAAGCATAAAGAAAAGGCAAAAGATAAAACAGAATTACATAAGGTCCAAAGGTAATAAAGGGATAAATATTTCAAGAGTGAAATATTTGTTCAACTGCCAATAAAAGGATTACTGTGCAAGAGACTTCAATATATTCCAATAGGTACACCATCTTGACTCATGAGTGAGTGAAATCTGTGTATCTAGTCATGTCTCTCTACTAAATTTCATCCTTTATAGGTAATAGATCTAAAAGTAATGGATCTTGTGACAAAAAGGATTAAGATTCTTTTGTCTGGTTAGTTTCTATTTTTGCTTTAATGAAACTTGGTTTCATTTACATTTTAAGGATACAATGCACGATTATATTTAGATGATGCTCAATGTGGTTCTGATTTTGTTTTTAAACGTTTTCATTATTATGGATATGGATCCTGATTATTGGAATACTACTAGTTTTTCGTTAATTTCTTCTTCTGTTTCACATTGTTATTAGAATAATGTGAATTATGGCATGCTAGATAATACCACATTAGCTAAGATTGAATGAGTTAGTTAGCCAAAGTAGGATTGATCGATGATTTGAATAAGCTTGAATTACCTAACTATGAGCATTGCTCAAAAAGAAAACTAGTAAGAAAACCATTTGGAAAAATGGAACTAGAACCAAAAGTCCATTGCAATTGATCCATTCATATGTCTGTGATTTAATGACTATTAGGGCAAGGCATGGGGCTTATTATTATTCATCACTAATATAGATGACTATATTAGGTATGGTCATATCCATTTGATTTCTCATAAGTCTGAAGCATTGAGTTGCTTTAAAACTTTTATAAATCTTGTTGAGAATCAATTGGATAAGAAAATTTGAAGCTTTAAAAATCGATCATGGTCGAGGATATCTTTCTGATGAATTTAATGCTTTATGTGATGAAAAAGGGATTGAACATTAGTTGTCTATTCCTCGAACTCCATAACAAAATGGTGTTCTAAATTGTGTGCCCTATAAGTTTGTTGCTTTCACTCCTTATGAGTTGTAAACTAGTCGGTAATTCGACCTGAGTCAATGATGATCTTAGGGTTGTGCTGCTTATGTCCAAAACACCTCAAATAAATTTGGTTAATATGGATCATAAGATTAAAAAGAGTCTTTGTGCGATATTTTGACGTATCAAAAGGATATGTGTTTATGGATGAACAAGCAAATGGCTCAATAATAGAATTTGAATCACGAGACGTCATAATTTTAGAAAATGAGTTTCCTAAGTTGGGTGAAGTAAGTTGAGACTTTACTTTTATGAAAGTAAAAAAAAAGATGAACTACCCAGATCTCTTCTCAATAGTCCTAATGTTTAAGATTCGTTCTCCAGTGAGAGGATGAGCATGCCTAACTTCAATGGGAGTATAGATATTCATAATCCTTATTTGAGTGGGAGTATATAGCTTAATTTCAGTGGGAGAATTTCAAACTATGATAAATATATGAGACATGTTTATCAAGAATCGAAATTACAAAAAATCTAAAAGGAAAAGTGTTCCATGTCGATGATTTTTTAATTATCCCACAAGAATGCCCAACAAAAGATAAATGGATTAAGGCAATGGAAGAAGAAATAGCTTTCATGAGATAGAACCATGTTTCGAAACTGGTTGATCTACCTGAAGGACGCAAATCAATTGAAAATAAGTGGACTCTCAAAATAAAGCAAAAAGCTTGTGGCAATATTGAAAGATACAAGGCTCGACTAGTTGCTAAAGGGTTTACACAACAGTGAGGAGTTGATTATAAGAAGACTTTTTCACCTGTTGTTAGATTTATATCGATAAAGTTAATTCTAACCTTGATAGCTAGTTTGGACCTAGAGCTACATCAAATGGATGTAAAGACTGCTTTCCTTACTGAAAAAAGGCTGTAAACATAAAGTTTGCCCGATTGATGAGATCGATCTTTGGCCTAAAGTAGTCTTCGAGACAATGGTATTTGAGATTTTATGAAGCAATCATGTCAAATGAGTTCAACATGATTGACGAAGACCATTGTGTTTATCACAAAAGCTCTAAGGACAAATTTGTCATTTTGACTTGGTATGTAGATGACATACTAATACCAGAAAATCACATAAAGTACGTAAATCTTATCAAAGATTGGTTGTGATTCAACTTTGAGTTGAAAGATATGGTTCAAGCAGATTATATCCTTGGAGTTAAAATTTCAAGGGATTGCTCAAGAAGGTTATTGTCACTGTCTTAAGAGACATACATTAACAAAGTTTTTTAATGCTTTATATGCAAAATTGTAAACCCATTAACAACCCCATTGCTAGGAATCAATTTCTAAGCAAAAGTATATGTCCTAAGACAAATGAGCAAATTGAACATATGAGGAATGTTTAGTATGCCAGTACTATGGGTAGTATGATGTATGCAGTATTGTGTACCATACTTGATATATGCTATGTTGTGGGCATAGTAAATAGATATCAGTCTAACCCAGACAAAGGACATTGGAAGGCAGTAAAAAGAATACTTAGATACCTTAAAGGTACTATAACTTATTCTCTCTATTTTTTAATGAAATGATATACAATTGAGAAAATATTCAGATGTTGATTAGAGAAGTGATGTGGATGAGAGAAAATCCACATCAAGTTATATATTCTTGCTTGGTAAGGGTACCATCTTATGGATTAGTAAGAAACAAATCTTTGCAGCCCATCAACATTGAAAGCTGAATTTGTTACTTTCTCAACTGTAATACAAGAGGCAGTTTTTGTTGAAATAATTTGTGAACCATTTGGGATTAACTGCCTTAAAGGAACCAGTGACAGTCAATCATTGATGGATGTATCACTATTAAGTATCAATAAATCAAAAATATTGTTGTACTAAGAGAATTGAACTTATAGTACATTTCCTCACTGGATGTGATTGTAGATTTATTAATAAAACCTGTATTGAGAGATGTGTTTTGAGAGACACATTAGATCTCAGAGGTTACATAGGATTTGATTTGTACTATTTATGTGATCCCTTAACATTATTATTTATGAATAATAATAGATTTCATTATTTGGCAATACATGAGTGTGATGTTTATATGTGAATATTTATTGTTATTTATTATATAATTGAACATATCGGACAGAGAAGTAGCCCACTCACATGGGTGTTTACCTTAGTTTTGATAATGAGTTGACAAAGACTAAGATAAGATGATTTTTGAATACATGATGAACTCGAAAACCTGTTCAAAATAAAAGTATTGTCTTACAGAAATTACAAGATGAGTCATTTTAACGAGATAAAGAGATACATGAGTTTGTATGCTTTGGATTGAGATCTAAATTGAATTAAGTGTAATCTAATGATAAGTTAAACGTAACTATCATGTTCTGTCTTAAAATCTAGAAGTAGTTTTAAAGTGGGAGAACTAAAGTTGGATGCTTCGGTGTATTGCAACCTTATGCTTTTGTATAGTGTTAAATAATAATAAGATATGTGCTCCTTTAAGGGAAATGAAAGAACACCATAACACATGTAGCATACCATGTGTGCTTGAGTTGACCAAGGGAAGGAAATCTTACGTAAATGATCTCAAATTTTTTCCTAGTATGAGACCCTAATCTTTTCTACCCTCAAGACTTTTAACATATGCCTAAAGTATAGTTCAATATGGCTAGCTTAGTTAATCTCCAAAGGGTTATGAAAAAATTTTGGCCTGGCAGATCTAACTAGAAAAGTGAGTTGGACTATGCTGGAAGATATATAGAAAATGGGAAAGATATTTTTCGACCACATTTGGTAGTTTCGTGGTTCACCGGTATACCTATTGTAGTCTTTATAAGTAGAGACACAATAGTGAATACGAAAATTGTTTTAATGAGATCATGAGATAAAACAACGAATGTAAGAAAACTATCTTGGTTTTGGCATACAATTGTGAGAAGATCTTGTTTCTCGATACGCTATATATCCCTAATAGGTGTATAGCATTAGTGTTCTCTACACATGCCGGTCACACGAACTATCTGCCTGTATGATAGGAGAGAATGACTGAAAATTATTTCGTCATGTGCGAATGGGAGATGAAAGAGTTTAGGATACGTCTATGACTTATGAGATGATAAATTGATCCCAATTTAATAAAGATAATATCAAAACAAGAAATAATTTATATGAAATTAGTTTCATATTGGTTTTTCCCTTAATTAGGGAATCTACCATTTATGTGTGTATTAATATGAGCAGTTACATATTAATTTCGTAACTGTCATATTTATTATTTACTTATTAATATTGTAACTGCCAATTTAATTCATCATTATTAAGGAAATTAAGTATTCCTTAATTGGAATCCTATATAAGGGCTCAGTTTCTTCATTTGGAAGAGAAGAGAAAAAATTAAAGATATCGAAACTCTGTCAGTTTGTCTCCTCGCATATTCTCTTTTTATTTAAGAGGCTTTTAATTCGTGGATCTATGCTTTTATCCCATAGTTCGTAACACATGGGTGATAGAATCATTATTAAGGAAATTAAGTATTCCTTAATTGGAGCCCTATATAAGGGCTCAGTTTCTTAATCTGGAAGAGAAGAAAAGAAATTAAAGATATCGAAACTCTGTCAATTTGTCTACTCGCATATTCTCTTTTTGTTTAATGAGCTTTTAGTTCATGGATCTATACTTTCATCCCGTAGTTCGTGACACGTGGGTGATAGACTTTGCCGACAACGTGAAACAACCGATTTCCACTTTCGCTTTAATGATCTGAGTTTCAAGAGGTATTTATATCTATTTCTCATAATATATCATGATATATATATTTCTTTTAAGGCAAAAAGACAAAATTGAGAAAACAAAATTTTATAATTTAATAAATTTTAGCTTAATCAAAAATTTGATTTTGACAGTGCACTTTGCACCGAGAACAAAGGCACTAAAAATTTGATTTTGGAGGGCATTAACCTTTGCCCAGCCTCTTACTATATGCGGGCAAATGTAAGTTAATTCGTGATGTGAGCCGTATGAATTAAAATGGATTGATTTGTAAATTGATTCTAATTTAATTTGAAATTTTTTCGACTATATTTGAATTATTTATCAGTCAAATTGAATTTAAATAAGAGTTATACAGAATGAATTTGCAGACTGAATTAATTCTTGACAAATCTAGAAATAAATGTTATTTTAAAAAAATAAGATAATTTTATACATTTTGTTCTAAATATAACCATTCCTTAAATGAGGATAGAAATGGAATAATTAATGAAATCTAGTTTTTAAAAGGCAAATTAGTAAAGTGTGAAAATAATTAATAATTTTTTTTAATTCTAATGAAATACTTTAAATGGACGCATTATATGAAATGAAGATTGTAACGGAGTAATGGATTAAGAAATAGATAAATATTTGGAAAAGCATGAAAACAATGTATATATAAAGTGAGTGAAAATATTATCAAAATAATTTTATTAAATTTAATAAAATAAAAATATCAAATATTAATAGATTATTTTATGTTTGATGTTTACCTAAAAATATAAACTATTTCCAAAATTAAAGTTCTAATGAGTATAAGCATATCTTATCAAGCCATACCTTGATCTCACATCTTTGCTTTCGTATTTGTTTTCTTTTCATTTACTTTTTCTCTTTTCTTACTAATTTGTTTTTTAATTTTTTTTGTATGTTTATATTGTTTTCTAAATTTGAATCCGCATGGTGTAATTTTCAAGTATGTTGATTGAGAATGATAATCAAAGATGAATCCATACTTACTATCTATGAATTTGCTTACTTAGATTCAAGATTTTCTTTTGTATAATTATTTGTATGTATACTATCATAATTTTATTTTATTTTTTTATTCACTTTATTTTTATATGAATATATTTACATCAGTTAATTAATTGTAAATATTTATATTTTGAAGGTAGTCAATTTTTAATAATTAAAATCTTATTAGATAGTATTTGCACATAAAAATGTTTAAAGTGTAATGATAATAATAATTTTATCAAAGTATAATAATAATAATAATAATAATAATAATAATAATTGATAAATCCTAAGATTTGTGAGTGGAATGATGTTGCGCTATGTTGATAAGGGAACGAGAGGTAAGAACTGATCGCGCTTGATGAGATAGAAATCCTACAAAAAGTGGATTTGCCCAGTCGGACCAGGCATAAACACTCTAATGGTTAAGTCAGTTTCAAACTTTTAGAGAGAATGTTGAGCAGGATGTAAATGTATATATATATATATATATAGAACGTAAATGAACCTATATTTATAGGGACTGAGAAAAGCCACTTGAGAGGCTTATATTATTGTTAGAATAGGCAAACTATGATGTGATGCATGACAGGGGGTGGATGGGATATTAGTGTGTGTCAGGATACTGTGACAGGACAAGGTTTGCCTTATTCAATCGGGCGGTCCCATCCTATAGATTTTTGTGCGCATCTAGTGGTGCATGTGAGGGGCCTTGAGATACTAGGCTTTTGCTAGGTCGGGCCTTTCAATATTTTAGGCCTTTTCTTTGGTGCTACCCCATTTGTTAGAAAATGTCATGCATTATCATTTGTCCCCCATCCGATACTCCGATTGGTAGATCAGGTTATATCATAAGAGGTTTTAATTCGATTGGTAATCTTTTGAAAGACTGCCATGCTTCATTAAAACCTGCAATACTTCGTTAGTTAAGCAGTGAAAAACGTTTTAAGAAATTGGTACTTAGGATGGACGATCATTTAACCCCATTTGGGTTTCGTCATTCATATCATTTTCGCATTTTGAACAATATTCGTTTGTTTCCTTGAATACGCCAGTTTTAAGCCACATTGTAGGCTTGTTTCCTCGCTATCTCAGGTGAGCGATGTTTTGTTAGCATCGTTACTTGGGTAAGGTGTCCCATTTCTTTACTTGTGATCTTATCGGTAGATCGTTAGTTTGAAAGTTGCTTTTAAGTATAAGCCCTTTTCAGGGCGGTTTTAGGTTTCTTTCCTTCGAGTCTTCCGATTTGTGCTTTTGTGGTTCCCCAATGAACTTTATGAGCTTGTACATTTCTCATTTTTTGAATTTGCTTTGCAAATTCTGGCTTCCACCTTTTGGGGCTTTGTTGGTCTTTCCAAGCCTTTGTGGTTTTCTGGTAAACGGGCCTTTCTAACATCTTATTTTTGCATTCGGCCTTATGCTTTCGCATTTTTCTTCCTTGTTATCTTTTGTTTGCTCCTCTATTGTGTCGGATGCTTTTTTGCGAGCCCGAATGGCATTGTTTTGTTAATGTTCCAATGGAGTGCAGTGTTCTAACGTCACATGATCAGATTGCTTATAGATTTCTGCAAAAAGAGATAACGTGTGTGCATGTGTGTGTGTATATATATGAAAATTTTACCTGCCTTTTCTAGGGAGTTTGTTTTTGGATTTTCGATCTCCTCACGAGTTTGGGCATATTCCCTAGTTTCGCATTCTAGTTTTAGCTTCAAATTTACTTATGCCTTTCTTTGTGCTTCATGTCTCGTGTTCTATTTTCCAATGGTGAAACTGTATTGTTTTGGACAATTAGTCCTTTAATTATGGCTTATAGTTTTTGCGAAGAAGCATGTAAGCATAAAATGCTAGGTGAAAGGAAAAGGATGCGGTCATTTCCCGGGATGTAGTCATTTCCCTTTATCTTTGCGATCACTTTTCGTATATGGACCGATCGATCTTTTCTTGAAATGATTCATTAGTGAGGATAAAATTTGTTTGGGGTCTGGCTTGTCGTTATGTCTATATGATCAATGTGTGATTTGTAAAGCCTTATTTGGTCAGGCTGGTCTTTTAATGTTTTCTTGTACCTTTTGAATTATTATCGTTCTATCTTTCTCAACCCTTGGTTATTATTAGGGTCTATCTTGACAAAGAGGTGTAGTTGACTACAGATAGCTAATCTATCTGGATGAGATTGAGATTTTTGAAGACTCAGGCATAACCGATTTGAGTAATCTTGTCTTGGCATTTCTTGTGTTATACTCTGGTCCTTGCATGGATATTTGAGCAGAGGTGCCTGAATAGAGGTCTTTTTTTTGCAAGGTCATCCCCTGCGATCACTTTTGTGGGTCTATCTGATTCTTCACTGAGTGGTTCTCTACTTGTGGGTGAGGTTTTAAACGGCCATTCAGGCTCTATTTGGAGTATGGTTCAATGTTATGGGGTCTTTCGGATGGGAAGCATCGGATTGGCCGAATACTTGACTTTTATTGCTTAGTACCCCTTTGTCTTTTCAACTTCTATTGAGCTTTGGTTTTCCTTATGGGTAGTGGGTTTTATTCTGACCCTTTTACCAATCATTTGAGTGGAAGCAAGTTAAAATCCTTTCAAGCTTTCATAAAATCCATCTTTAGTTTTTGGCTGATGCATTTGTTTTGTTTTTTACCATCTTTTCGGGTAGTAAACTTTCTATTCTTCTTTTTCTTTTCTTTGAATGGTGGTCTAGTTTCACAGTGGAGCACTGATCGGGCATCAAACTTTAATTGTTGCAAGAAACTTGGTGAGACAAATTTTGAAGATCAATCGGCCTAGCTTAGGTCAATAATTGACCGAGTAATAGCAAATTTTGCTATATTTTTCAGATTGTTTCCCGATTTTACAAAGCAATTTTCATTGGCGGAGGCCTTTTTAGTATTTTAGTGAAAGTACTCTTCCTCCTCCAATCGAGTGTGAGACTAAATTGATCTTTACTTGATCGGGGTATGAAGTTGTTTCCCTGTTTATGCGTTCTTTGTGCCTTTTTCAATTTTTGATTCGTTGATCTAGATTAAAATGCTATTGTTTTATTGAAGCTGTGTGAGTTTTTTACCTGATTTGATATTGGAATGCGGTGATGACGTCTAGGGGAATTAATTTTTATTAATTGTGTGTTGGTTGTGGGGGCAAAGATTTTTCCTAAATCATTAGCTATGTGATCGAAATTTGAAAGGTCGGCTTTTAGGTGCTTGAGTCATCATGCTTTTGTGAGATGTGAAATATCAGCCACTTTCAATGGTTGTAACTTTGTTCTACGTTTTATGACGGTGGTTTGTTATCCCCTTTAATTTTAATACTTAGATTTTGATTTCGTATTTATTGAAGGTCACCATATGGTAGCGTTCATTAAGGCTCCAAAGTGGTTTTTTTCAGGATTTCCTATAAATAGGCGTATCTCTTATGCTTTCAAGAAATGTTTTGAGGACTTTCATTTTTTCTCCTTCTTTTTTCTTTTTTCTCCTGACTTTCCTATTAGGCCACTTGATAGTTTTTGGATTTTCTCTATTTCTCCCATTTTAGAAAGACGAATGAAATTTGTTCCCTCTTATTTTTTCGAACCCTTTACTTGTCTTTTGTTTTGCGCTCTTAAGGTTTTGTCATGGGGTCCATTTTATCTATTTCCTTCTTCTACTTTCTATTTTGCACCACTAGAAACTGTGGTAAGAAATATAAGTCTGTATTTTTTTCTCCATTTTTTAGGTTCCGTCATGCCGAAGGACAGAAGGGATTGCCGAGACACCCTTATACCCCCTTAGAAGGAATATAAGAGCATCACAAGCCTTAATAAATTCATCTTGTTGCATTATTTTCCACTTATGTGTTCCTTACATCTCTTAAATTATGTCTTTTCATTATTAATAGTTACCTTAACTTTATACAATCTCTACAACATATATAATTACATATATTATCTCAAAATGCTTATAAAATATTTACATAACTTGTTCATTACTTACATTATACGTTCTTTACATCATACAATACAAAAATGACTATATACCAAAATTTATCTCCAAGCTTTACTCCTAGTAGCCTGTAGATGTTGACTTTAAGCTAGCACTTTACTTTACACCGTGTACCTACACAGGAAGAACACTCGTGCTAAGCAATGGCTCAGTGGAGAGTAAGACAATATAATAGACTTCTTGATGAAGTCTCACACAAATACACAACATGCCATTTATCATTATATAATAACTTTTGATGAATAACACTCTTTGTCATATTATAATGCACACACACATCCATGGTAATAATTTCATGCATTTAGTAACATTTCAGTGGTATTATCCTAATTAATCACACTAACAATGTCAAAAGAAAGACTAACATTTCATTGAGACACTAACACTTTCACACAATTGTTCATTCACTATCATTTACTCATCACATCATTACTATTTTCTAGCCTGAATTCCCATTAATGGTGGATAACGGGACAAACACTGGATACAAGTGAGCAGTATCAAACATTAAAGACATAAGTCTTGGGTCACTAGATACCAAAAGGTATTAACACTAGACACCATTCAGTGCACACACTAGACACCTTTCGGTGCAAATTTTGGCAACTACAATCACGATCCCTTATAGGCATGTCTATCTATCCATTACTATGTAATTCAGCTCACAAGAATTCTTTAATCGCTCAATAATATAACATTTGATACATTTAGGATTGTAGAGTTAAAACATATGGTAGAGTATGCAATAGTATAACTAAATGGTTCATATTCAATCATGATTAAGGTACACTTCAACGTGGTTATCACTTATTATTTAAACTGTAACACTAAGCATAAAAATATTCATGTTCAATCATATTCATTAATTGTACATATTTATACACTTATACATGTTCATGTCACATTTTGTCCCTATTTTTTTATGTCTAAAATACTTTGTAAGTATTAAAGGAAGTTTGGGTAAGTTTCAGTGACAATTTAGGGCCTAAAAATCAAGTGTAAAAGAAAACAGATGAGGCTTATGGTGGGAATTGATTAGTTACAGCCGTGAGATAGGTATATAATCGGTTCTGGAAGGGGTTCATGGTGGGAACTGATTAGTTGCAACCATGAGCACCATTCTGCCCTAAAAATTCAGTAGACAAATTCTTAATTCTAACTTTTATATCATTTTAGACCTAGTGAATGACATTTTCAAGCAAAGTGTACTTCTACAAAGTTGTTCTACTATATCTCTAGTATTTAAAACATTAAAATAACTCCATTTGGACTTTTAAATCCCAAGATATTAATAAAATAGTCCAGCATGCTCCTAGTGATAGGGCAGCAAACATCACTCAATTTCAAGCCATATTATAAAGGCTTTAGAGGTAGAATTATGTCTCAATTTCTCATACAAATTTATAGATCTATCTCTTAACTTTCTTTTCAAACTACAATCACTTTATTTAGACATCTACATAAAGAGTGATGCCCTCAAAAATAAAATTGGTTCAAGTGAACCTTAAGCAAATTTTGACTATATCACTTTCTAAGGCACAAATCATCATTCTCATGCAAAAAAATACATCATCAATTAGTTCTAACATCCATCAAAAAATAATTATAACACATATTAAACCAATTAAACATATAGTAAATTTAATAAAAACTCCCAAACCTCTTTAGCAAGAACCACACCCTTTCTTTAAGCTCTTTCTTCTTCCTTTTTTTTGCCCTTGCTTGCTTGTCCTTCAATATAGAATAAACTTGCAGATGCAAACAATTATCTATCTTCTTAATTTAATATCTAATTGCCTGTCTCTTGAGTCAAAGGAAAAAAATAAGAAAGACACTTTCTCTCTTCACAAACCTTATAGCTGAAATTAAGGGTTATTTCTATAGTGGGCTAGGTTTACTTAAAAAGAAGAATGGCTGAAAATGGGTTCCTCTAGAGTAGTAGCCGACCTTTATGGGTTTTATACTCATGATTCCTCTTCATTTCTTTTAAATTCTCTAGAGAACAGGTTAAGGATTGGGCTTTAACCTATAGGCTTACTTGTGGGCCTTAAGTAAGCCCAAGGCTCACTAGATTTCCTTCACCTTTGAGTTCTCCCTTTGTGTTTCTTTCCATTTTATTTCTTTTCTTTCAATTTTTAAATCCCCTAGATTACACTTCCCCCTAATTATGCATATGCATGCTTCAAAGTGAATTAACCATATTGTCCTTCTTCTTTTGGAATAATTATTTACTATTTAAACTTATACTAATCATAATATCATTTACACTTACATATATCCTTCTAGAGCATATGTTGGGGCCTCACAATTGCAACACTACTGGAAAGTTGATAAGAGGTGGTGTTTTGTGGCAGCAAGTTGTAATAACTTATATATATTTTTTTTGTAGACAAATTTTGATGTATCTTTGTACTTTGGAAATTTCAATAGAATTTCCAATTTCTAATTTTGCCATGTTGCCTTATTTTGCTGCTTTGATTTTAGCTTGATCCTAAAAAATTTCTCCCCCCGATTGAATAATAAAAATCTGAGTGACTATTAGTGATGCTTTCATCAACCAAGGTAGTACTAATTCATTGGCTTTTCCAATTAGAAAGTGATGACTATTTTTAGGCAAATAATCTATTTCTTGAATTTTGACTGTGAAATCGGCTAGCATGATAATCGCATTCCGTCTAGCTTGCATGATAAATATTGAGACATACTTTGCCATTAGAGCCTATACTCAATTTTATTGATTGAGAAGGCATTAGTTTTAAATTTTCATCCTTTCATTTGTCGTGGTGACAATGATGGTTACAGTTCAAATATCAATCTTTCAATTGGAATTACAATGACTTTCATCGATCTTTTCGATCAGGATAAACATCAGTCGCGTCGTGATTGCCTTACCATGCTTGAAAAAATAGCTTGATTATCAATCTTTTGGTTGTGATTGAGTTCTTCGATCGGGAAAGATATCAATCAGGTTACAATATCTTCTATGCTTGGAGAAATGACTTACACATTAGTTTTTTATTTATTTATTTCTCGACCTTTCAATCAACCTTCAATCTTTCGATTATAATTAAATCCTCTAATTGGGAATGGATTGATCTGATCATAATAACTCACCAATCTTTTGACTGGGATTCATTTTTGCTTGGCAAGGTGAAATTGTATGTCAATTTTTGATTGAGATTTGTCAATTATTGTTTTTTTCTTAACTGGGGAGATCGTCGGTCCATTTATAATAATTTACGATCCTATTTGTCAATCAAAAAAACTTTGATTGCAATTATGCCAATTATTCTAATTTGGAATCTATCATTGATTATGAATTCATCAATTAGGATTGTGTTGTCTTCAAAGTGACAAAATATCTCAACTTTTAGAAGGAGTTTTAGGAGGTATACTTTTTAGATGCCCTTTCGTTATGAGTTCCTCGTGAGGCTTTGCCGGGTCTCGAGTATCCCTGGTCATATGCCAAGGTTACATGCCTTTATTCGTTTGCTTTTGCTTTCGTGCTACGTCGATTGGATCTTGAAGTTGAGAAGAAGGAGAGTTTCTAAGTTAGACACTTTCATGTGTTTTCTCTTTACGAGACTCCTATGAAGTCCTTGCTCTCCCAAATTTGATTGTCATTGTCACTTGTAGGGGGGAGAGGCCAATTTTTGGGATATTTTAAATTGTGAAGCTGAGAGTCTTCAGGGCCTTCTTCATCTTTAGGTTATTCCATTTGGAATTTCTCCTTCTTGTCTTTTTTTCTCATGCAATCTCCTCGTTGAGCAACTATGATTGATCCCTTCACATTTGTGGGGGTTTCGCTTGACCAAATGGTCATAAACTTAGGGCATGACTCATTTCATCTTAGTGTGAAATGAGCGTGCCTTTTTTCGTCTTGGTGTAAAATGGGAGTTTTCTTCATGATGTGCTGTATTTCCTTCCCCTTACAGCAGATGGGAGAGGATGCAGCTTTGCGATCTTCCCCAATGCTTTTTCTCTTGACTGAGGGAGTGCTGCATTGATGTTTACTGTCAGAAAATAGGGATATTTCATTTCTTGTCTTGCTTTCCTTCCTATTTGATTTGATTAGAAATGAAGAAGGAGGTAGCTACATCGTTCCTACTAGTATTTTTCCTAGTAGGAAAGTTCTCGGAGTCTCATACATCAATTGTGTAATGTCTCAAAGGGAAGATGTTTCATTTTCTTTCAGTCCTGGAGCTTTTCTCTAATTTGGCTTCCTTTAACTGTTATCTGGGGTGTCTTTATGTAGTCTCAGAGAATTTTATGGAACCTTATGCTTTGGCATGTTTTGTATAATGGCATGCTCGAATCTACCTCAATAGTATAAGGATTGAGCACCTTCAACTCGGCCATAAGCTTTTAATGAAAGCACCAAATGATAAATCCTAAGATTTGTAAAAGGGGCACCATGTATGGTGAGTGGAATGATGTTGCGCTGTTTTTATAGGGGAACGAAAGGTAAAAATCAATCAGGCTTAATGAGATAGAAATCTTGCAAAAAAATGGGCTTGTTTGGTCGGACTGGGCATAAGCACTTCGATGGTTAAGCTAGTTTTGGAGTTTTAGGGAGAGAAAGAGAGAGTGCTAAACAAGATGTAAATGTGTGTATATGTTTAGAACGTGAATGAACTTGTATTTATAGGGACTGAGAAGAGCCACTTGAGAGAACTATATTAGTTTTAGAATAGGCAAACTGCGGTGTGATATGTGGCAGGTGACGGATGGCATATTGGTATGTGTTAGGGGCATAGTTATTAAAATCGGACCAAACCGGCCGATTGAACCAGTTTAATTGCGAACCAATTGGTCAGTCGGTTGGTTCAACTGCTGAAAATCGAATTGGCAAAAAATCGAATTGAACCGAAAAACTGAAGAATTGGACAAAACTGGATTTTTTTTTGCTAAAAAGTGTAAAAAATTAATTTTTTTGTATATTTTCATATATATATATATTTAAAAAAATTAGTATTTTAAATTTTAAATATATCACTTAATAATTTAATATACTTATTATATTTTTGATTCATTGTAATCAAATATATATATATAATTTTTATTATTTATTTATTTAAAAAATTAATATTTTAAATTTTAAATATGTCACTTAATAATTTAATATACTTATTATCTATTTGGATCATTGTAATAGTATATTAAATTATTAAGTAATATCTTTAAAATTTAAAATACTAATTTTTTTTCAAATAAATAAATAATGGAAATTTAATATATATATATATATATATATATAATTTTTTTATTTATTTAAAAATTTAGAATTTTAAATTTTAAAAAGGTCACTTAATACTTTAATATACTTATTATCTATTTAAATTTATTATAATTATATATAATTATACTCATATATGCAAGGTTAATATTTTTCTTATATTTAATTCATTAGTATTCCATCTAAACATGAAATTATTTTCATGATATGATTGTATTTTTATGTTTTTAATATATGATATTCAAAAATTCATAATTAATCACTTGTAATAATAAAATTAAAATTGTATTTGGTAACTTATTATTAGAATATTTGTGATATATATTTAATGTTTGATAAATATTTTTTTTTTATTTTTATACAATAGTATTTAAAAAATATAATAATTATAATATTTTAAAAATAAAAAAAATACAGTTGAATCAGATCGAACTGGTCGAACCATGAACCCCAATCTTACCGGTTTTTTATCCGGTCCGATTTTAATAACATTGGTTAGGGGACTATAACAGGATAAGGTCTGCCTTATTCGATTGGGCAGTCCCATCCTATATATTTTGGGGCGCATATAGCGGTGCGTGTGAGGGGCCTTGAGATACTGGGCTTGTGCCAGGTCAAGCCTTTTAGTGTTTTGGGCCTTTTCTTCGGTGTTGCCCCATTTGTTAGAAAATATCGTGTATTATCAATAATAATAATAATAATAATAATAATAATAATAATATTTACGTTTAAATATAATTTATTAAAAATATTTACCAACATTCAAATTATGAAATTTTTTTATAAATAATGTATTTGAAAAAAATATTTTAAATTTTGATGTATTTTGAAAAAAAAAAGGGTGTTTGATTTATTTCTGCAATTGTCAGCAGCGGAATTTGTAATGACACAAAAATTGAGATGGAAGCTGGCTGACAGAAAAATATTTATTTTTGCAGCTTACCACTGCGGATATAGATATGAATTGATATTTATGAGCTTAAATACTTGGGATGGGTAAGTTATTGTGGCTTGATGGTAATGGTGCAGACATTAGCTTCTTTAGGGTCTTGGGTTCAAATTTCATGGACAATAATTTTCTCTTTTTCAATTATATATATATTTTTTGATATTTTCAATTATATTTTTTTTTTCAATTACATCAAACCATTTATCAGAGGCATGAACAACAATATTGCTTTCTTCTGGGATTAAATTAATACCGAATACTATACTACTGCTGCTGCTGTTAATAATAATAATAATAATAATAATAATAATAATAATAATAATAATAATAATAATAATAATAATAATAACTCTTTCATGTAGTCAGCTTCTCCTTAATTTGCAATTGAAGAAACTTATCCATGGTCCAACTTTTATTTGGTCGCTTAATAACAAATTATTGATCAAATTTTCTTTTTATTTGACTAGTCAAAATTGAAATTAATAAGTAAGATTTTATTAGAAAAAAAATTAAAAAGGTGAATTGTGGAGGCATGCATTGAAAATATTAGCCGTAGAATTTGAGTTAGCTGACATCTGTTTCTCTGCTATCGAAAGTTTAGTGGAAATTGACATGTTTGTCCGTGGGAATAATAAGTAAAAATATTAATTAATTTTTTACATTAATTTTCATTCTTCAATTAATTAAAATTTATAATTAATTTTTTTAAATTAAATAATTTTATAATATATTTAAATTTTTTGATATTATTTTTAGTAATTTTTAAATTTATTTAATTGAAATATATATCAATTAAATAATTTCAAAAATAAATAAAGATAATATTAAATAATTTAAATAAGTTATAAAAGTATTTAATTTAAAAAGTTATTTATAAATTTTAATTAATTGAAGAATGAAAATTAATTGTAAATTCTATTAATTAAAATTTATAATTAATTTTTTCAAAAATTGAAAATAATAAAGATAATATAAAATAATTTAAATTGATTATAAAATTGTTTAATTTGAAAAAGTAATTATAGATTTTAATTAATTAAAGTATGGAAATTAATTGTAAATTTTAATATGAAAAATAAGAAAGAGAAATGGTTTGATATATTTTGAAAAAGATGGAAAGTTGTTATTTATGAGATTTGAACCCAAAACCTTAAAAAAGGTTAATGTGTGCGCCTTTACTTAAGCCATAACAACTTACCTATTCTATGTATTTAAGCATATAAATATCAAATTATTTCTGCAGCGATCAGCTGCAGAAATGAACATTATTCTGCTAGGCCTTTGTTTTCGTCTCGATTTTCATATTATTGTAAATTTTGCAGTTGTTAGTTGCGTAAATGAATCAAAACACTTAATTTTTTCAATTATTTTTCAACACACACAGAAATTCAAAATAGTTTTCCAAATACACTATTTATAAAAAAATTCTCTAAATTATGTGCATAAAAAAATTTATTAAAATACGAGGTTTAATACTATCAGTCTAATAATTATAATAGTAAATTTTAAATTGGAATCAACCATATAATAATAATAATAATAATAATAATAATAATAATAATAATAATAATAATAATAATAATAATAAACTCCATTTTCCACTTTTGATTTGATAGCTTTTGCTTTATTGTCGTTGAATCTCATCTCTCTCTTTCTTCCTTTTCTTTTCTTTTCTTTTTTTTTTCTTTTTTTACAAAATTTATTAATATAACTATTATTTGTGAAATGGATGTTGAATCTCATTTTCTTAAACAAAATTTATTTAACAATATGATTATTTTTTGGGTTGTAAACTTATACACTGTGTACTTATGCCCGATTACTCGATCGTTTTTATTTTTTTAACAACAATTTATTCGATTTATTTAATTCTTATTTTAATATTTACAAAACTTAAAATTTAAGAACTTTTAGGATGCGTTTACTTACAGAAAATAATTTTTTAATTTTTATTTTTTTAGAAAATTGGAGTATTTATTTTCCGTAAAAAATTTAAAAAATGCATTTATTTATTAACAAATGGAAAACTGGAGTGTTTATTTTCTTGTATACACACACATACATATGTATATATATATATATATATATATATATACATACATACATACATATACATATTACATGTATATGTATGCGTACATACATATATATATTTATATATACATGTGTATGTATGTATGTATGTATATATATATATGTGCATACATACATATGTATATGTATGTGAATATATGCACATACATACACATGTATTTATGAATACATACATATGTACATGTATGTGTATGTATATATATACATATATATACATATCCATATGTATATATATGTATGTACGTACATATACATTTGTATATATGTATGTATGTACGTACATACAAGCACATACAAATACATGTATATGAATATGTATGTGCATATATGTATATGTATACGTATATGTATATGTATATGCATAAATACATATTTATATGTATATGTATGTATGTATGTATATGCATATTTATGTGTATATATGCACATACATACATATATATACATATACATATGTATGTGTATGTGTATATATACATATATATATATATTCATATGTACGTATGTATGCATGTACTACATATACATATACATGTACATGCATATAATTATGTATGTATGCACATACAAAAACTTACATATGTATATGTATATGTGTGTGTATTAATATTATTTAGAAAATTTGAAAAACATTTTTATTAGTTTTTTAATTTCTTCTTTATTTTGAAAGAAGAAAATTGAAAAACTGAAAAATTTATTTTTTGTTTTTAATTTTAGAAAACTGACGAAAATAAATATGATTTCTATTTTTCGTTTTTTGTGAAAAATTTTTCTGAAAAATTGGAGTAATTTTCTGTAAGTAAACAGGCTCTTAGCATTTGTTTGGATGAAAATAACTTAGAGGGGAATTCAATTTACTTTAATAAATTAATTGAGAGTAATATAAATTTAATTTACTACATTACAAAATATAATAGAAAAATAAGGAGTAAATAGAATGACTATAATAATATAGGTAGTAATATGGCTTTTGCCACTCCAATTTCACTTTCTTTCATGGATGACTATGGAAAACCCGATATTTATTAGTTTGAAAATAGAGCTACTGTTACGACTCAGTTAGTTGACGAGTCTTTCTCTTACCTTAGTCTAATAATTTAGATAAATTTATTCATTTTGTTTATTTTCCTCTGCTTGTCCTTTTGTTTCTATTAAAAGACTTTTCCCGAGCATCTTTCGATACCCCCACTTTTCCTCTTCTCTCTGCTTTTCAAGTTCTGAAGCAGAATTCTCTCAGCTTCTGAGTTTCTGTCTCTGTTGGGTATTTGTTTTATTGGCCAGTTATTAGGAACTTGGGTTTTGATGAGAAAAAAGATTTATTTGTACAGGTTCTGTGTGTTGTTAAGCATCATCGTCCTTATCTGTAGAAATTCTCCGGGGTTGTTGCTTTCCATTTACTTTGGCAAGTTGAATTGTGACAGTAGTGGATTTCATTTTAAATGGCGGCGTGTTGATTTTGAAGCTGAATTGGCAGGTAGTTCTGAGGAAACTGTGAATTGTTGTATTGGTTGCAACAAGGACTTCTGAGGAACTTTATGGATTGAAAAAGTTGGGATTTTTCTGCCTTTCTCATTTGTAATTCAATTGCTCTTCTGGTGAAGGGAAGGAAGAGCGTTTGTCTTTTATTGCTTTTCCTGTCAGCAGAAAAGGGAGCTTCTTGTGTCATTACTGTTTCTGTACTGCTAGGCGAGGTTTGTTCTTTTTGTTTTCTTTCGATTTTGCTTCTGTTGTTTGTACTAGTTAGATGAATCAAAGGAATTTTTCAAAATGTGTTTGGCCCGAGAAAAATTGTAAGGTTGCTCTCAGGATTCAGAATTTTTTTATGTACTGGTGTTCTATTTGGCTTTTTGTTCCTGGTGAATGAAAAAGGAAATAAATCTCCTAGTGTTACAGAATCTAATAAATATATCCGGATAATCTTCTGCATCAAGAAATTAAAATTGACACTTAATTATGTGTGTGCTTTTTTGTAGTCGCTTATTTGTAAAATTTTCTCGGATTAACTGACTTTCGAATTTGTTTTCAATTGCTTTAGAATAATGATTTTTCAAAGGTTAAGTTTCAACTCTTCAGAATAAGGTTGAGATAACTGGTTTCCAAAATTGTTTACAATTGATATTATGTGGCAATGCTGTAACAACTATTGGTTTTAAACAGAACCTATTTCCTCTTTCGTTTCTGTTGATTTTGATTCCCAAAAGAGTTAGGATAAGCCATTATTATACACCTCATGCTAAAGATACATAATATGTTTTAATGCACTTTCTACATGCTATAAATCATGTGTTCCGTAGAAATATGGTTTTCTTGTACTTGCTTTCGTACTTTTTGTTTTTAAGTTTTGGATAATAACCATTCGTTGTGGTTAACTGATTTTGCAGTCTCTTATTGCTCTTTTTACCATGTATTATGTGCCATTTCTTTCTTCTTGTAAATATCTTTTCTGTGAGGTTATATAATTTGATTTGTAAGTGTATAATTTCCTTTTAATTTGTTAATGATTATGCAGATCTTGTATATTCCCTTTGAATGGGAACAGATGTTGCTGATGAAGTGGATGAACTGCCATATTCCTTCAAGGTATAGGACATTTGATTGACTTATGAATAGGAATGAAGAAATTTTGGATTGTTTAACTAAGATTAGGAAACTAGTGCTTGGGTATACCTAGTGATTCTGTGCTTTTTTGGGGTTTCAGTTTTATACTTTGCCTTGAATGATTATTGTATGACCAAGCATATGATAATGATTTTTTTTTTTGTTTTTTGATAAACCAAAAATAATCACTCCCAAATTACCAGTTGAAAAAAAAAAATAAAGAAGAAGAAGGATGAAGAGGAGGAGGAACGTATACAATATATATTTTATTTGAATTTTATTTTATTTTGGGCCATACAGGCTCAAACAATAGACCATCAAATCAATGTTTTTGGGTGTCACTGGAATGTAACCTCAAATTTGCAATTTAATTGGTCGCATTATTTTCATATAATTTAGGTATATTTAGAGGTGCAGCCTTTTTAATTAGTTTTCGTATATTTGCACCTCTTTCATATACTTCTCTAATGAATTAGTAGAATTGGAGGTTATTGAATAGATGATAGTCACATATTTATAGTCTTCAGTGTGACGTGTTTTTCTTATGCTGCTTTAGGATCTCACTTTTGGAAGATGAAAAAGCCCTGATTTAATTTATATCTTGTGGCCTTTTCAGTGTTTATTTCATGTGGTATGTTGACTGTCATTTGAATGACTTAGAGTTCCATCCATTAAAGTCTAGAGCTGGTTTGATATAAATTAGTTTCGTCAAATTCAGTGGAATCTGAAAATCCACAGATGACATGCTTGGTATGCACCTTCATTTCTAATGTGAAATTTAAAATTCGAAGGAATTTTTTATGCTTGAGCCAAATTTCCAATTCTACATTAGTTGGTCTTTAAATTAGCACTCCCACAGTTTAAAACCAATACTGCCTCCAAACATGGAAATCCATTTACAAAAAGAGTTAAATTCTATATTTGCTATTTTTAAGCACTACAAGTTGTATAGGGCATAAGCTACTGGGTGAAGAATGTAGAACAAACGGTTTCCTGTAAAATTAATGGTTTATTTAGTCAATGAAGTTCATATTGCAGGTTTCTTTGATATAAATAACTTAATCTAGTTAATGTTTGCAGGTGCACCATTCTCTATGCACGGAATTACTAGAACTAGTTGATAAAATTGCAAAGGTATGTCCAGAACTAGAAGCAGCTCGTCCAAGATGCTCAGGAATGCAGGCACTATGCCTATTAAATGCCACACTTGAGAGATCAAAGAAAATTCTTCGATGCTGTTGCGAGTCTAGCAAACTCTATTTGGTAAGAATATGTAAATAATTACAATTAAAGATAGTTGGTGAAATAAGGTATTTGTCATTGCCAGATCTACATACACACGCTCATCCCTCTTTAATTTTTCTCATCTCTTGATTTACTTGTCTCAATATTTTGTTTTATCCTTGAGACTAGTAGCTTCTCTGTAAACTTGGCCAGTTATATATTTCCGGATAGATTTTCCTGGATTATGGTTTGTTTTCTGGGAAATTCATGACTCAGCCATTTGATTCTTTTGTATTGTTTGATGCTATTTATTAGTGTACATATAGCCAAACGTTTGTTGTGATAGTGCTTTTTGTGTTACTTCAGGTAATTACTGGAGATGGGATAGTATCAAGATGTCAAAGATTGAGGAACAATTTGGAACAAAGCTTGGGCCAGATTCAAACTATGGTTCCAACAATGTTGGGCACTGAGGTTTGTCAAGTACTAGGGCTCTTGAGTTTTCTTTTCTTTTCTTTTCTATTGCCTGTGTCTGCTGGATAGAACATAGATGATGGATAGATTTCAATGAGAAGATTGTGAAACTTGCAATCATATGTATTTCTGTGGTAATTCGCTGTCTTCCTTCTTTCTATTTTTATTGCTTGATGCAACAGCACATGTTTCAAACTCAATCGGCCTGTTAGTGTGCACTTCATATGAAACTGTATTGCAATGCAGTATTGATTATGACCATTATTACCGGCTTTCTTTTTGTGATTTGATAATCTGAAATGGAGGTTGCAACTAATCTGGGAAAGTTTAATTGAATTATTTGGTTGGTACCTACATTTCTAGATCAAAAGTACAGGGAGAGGAATATAACACGTGCTCTGATCCCTAGTAATTTATACTCGGATAATTGCTAATCATAAATGTGTGAAAAAAAGATTGATTATTCCATTTAGATTTTGTTGCACTCATTTGCAGTTATGATATTTAGTTTCATTGTTATTTGATTTTGGTTTTTCTAGTTTATGGAATACATGTCAGTGTTAATCTCTTTCAAAAACCACCTCAGCTATATTCTATAATTCCTTTGATATTTTCTATTATTTCACTTTTCTTCATGATGTGCTGTTTGTAAGTGATTAGGAGCTTTTGTTTGCAGATCTTTCGAATTATTGATGATCTGAATGCAGTGAGATTTGCGCTGGACCCTTCTGATGAGGAAGCTGGTAAGGCTCTGCGTGAACTGATTCAGCAGGGCACTTCTGCATCTGATTCAGTGGAATATTCTGAAATGAGAGCTCTTAAACTTGCAGCTTCAAGGCTTCATATAACATCCCCAAAGGCCATACTAATAGAGAAAAGATCTATTAGAAAGCTGTTAGACAAAGTTGGTGACAATGACCCTACCAAAAAGAAGATCTTAATATACCTTTTGCATTTGCTAAAGAAGTATGGAAATTCGATTTTGGAAGAGCAAACTGAGAATCCCAAAGCTCGTGATGAAGTATCAGTTGCACCCATGGACTTGAGCAATTCCTCTGTAAATAGTCTTTCTGTTGAAGTAGGGTCTGATAAAGGGCTTGAGCAGGATCAGGCTCAAGCAGATATTCTAAGTAGAGGTGTACCCCCTGAGGAATTTAAGTGTCCAATATCTCTGAGATTGATGTATGATCCTGTTATCATTGCTTCTGGACAAACATTTGAGAGGATTTGGATACAGAAGTGGTTTGACGAGGGTAATGATACATGTCCGAAAACAAAGGTGAAACTGGCCAATCGTTCACTGATTCCAAACACAGGCATGAGAGATCTAATATCAAAGTGGTGTAAAAAATATGAAGTAACCATTGCTGATCCAAGAACACAAACATTTCCTTCACTGGACACATCTTCTACATCTATCGCTAGCTTAGGCATCTCTTTGAATGATCTGCATCTTCCCATGGATATTAGTAGCATATCACTTGGGTCTTTAGATGCTAGTTACACTTCAGACTCTTCAAGCATCAAGGTTGCAGACTGGTCTGGTTTTATGTCAACTCAGAAAACTGATGATTGCCATAGATTGCAGTCTTCTGCATATATACATGAAACAGATTCTCGGTTCTTGACTAGACTTTCTGAGCATCATTGGGATTCCCAGTGCAAAATGGTTGAAGATGTCAAAAGCCATTTGCAGTGCAACGATCTAACTTGTAGTTTAATGTCATCTGAGAATTTTGTTGATCCTCTCATCAGATATTTAAGAGAGGCATGTGAAAAACATGATTTTAAAGCACTGCGATCTGGGTCTCAATTGTTACTTGCATTTGTGCGAACGGACAGGTATTTTAGCCTCTATTGATTTTAATATATGTATTGGAATTATTCAGATGCTTCTGTCTCTTAAGTTATAGTTGTGTATTTGTATTCTCTTTATGCTGTTATTAACTTATCTGACTTCCAAGTTTGCAATGACTGTTGATGTGCTGGCCCAAGCATAAAGAGTTGATAATAAGATGGTGGCTATGCTAGAGTACTTGATGAAATATTTTACTGTTGAACTTGGTCATCTAAGTTTGAGTGCTTTTGAAGAACTTGCTTAAATGGTCTCTTAACTCCAGTTTTTTTGTCGTCTTCATGCTCAAAAAGTGTATTGTTGTTGGCCAGGGTTATTGCATGGAATATGTTCATATTTCTGAATAGAATATAGTCTTGCTTGAATCTTTATTGTTTTATGAATTTATATTCTTCAATGCAGAAGTGGAATGCTGTATTTGCATGAAGATGCATTTAGCCTATTGGTATCTCTTCTTGATTCTGAAGTAACTGAAGAGGGTCTTTCCACACTGGAAGTGTTATCCAGCTACCCAAATTGTAGATCTAAGATCGCAGCATGTGGTGCGCTTGTTCCCATTCTAAAAATCCTCGATTCACAGAGCAAAGAATGCCAGGAACTAGCTGTTAAGATTCTGAATAATTTGTCCTCAAACAGTGACATATGTACCCAAATTGTGTATTTGGAGTGCATCCCAAAATTAGTTCCTTTTATAAATGATGAAAGTATTGCAAGATATTGCATAGCTCTGCTAAAAAATTTGTGTGATAATGAAGAGGCTAGAGTTGCTGTTGCTGAAACAAATGGATGTATTGCTTCCATTGTTGAACTACTGGAACGTGGCAGTCATCATGAAAAGGAGCATGCAGTGGCTATTCTTCTTTCCTTGTGCTCTCAGCGTGTACAGTATTGTCAGTTGGTCATGGATGAAGGTGTTATTCCTTCCCTAGTTGATATATGTGTCAATGGAACTGATAAAGCGAAGGCAAGAGCGCAAGAATTACTTAGGCAATTAAAAGATATTCGAGATAGCCATGAGCAACAATCGTCTGAAACTGATCTCGGTGCTGGAACAGACACAAGCCACCGAGCTAAAGACAAGAGAAAGTCTCCAAAGACATCTGGATTTTTCAGGAACTTTGTGCTCTCAAAACCCAGTTCTCTTGCACCAAAAAAGAAGAGATGATAGTTGGATGATATGCCAGCCTTGACTTCTTGGTGACTCAGAATCTTTTATCTTGGCAAAGATTTACATTCTAGAGGTGGGTGATTTATCGTATTACACAGAACGGGCAGCAATATGGTCATATTATAGCTGATATGTTTGGGCTGGTAACGCTTGTTTTTTTTTTTTTATTTTTTTTGTTCGCTTACTTTGTTTCTCCTGACACTAATTCTCAACATGTAGAATTTGTTAGCTCTGATAAAATTTTTGAATGATGCATCTGCTCCCATGTTCTAGCTGTATATAACTATAATAGTTAGTGTAATTGGCATTTCAGTTTGGAAATTTGTACTGAATATATCCCTGCATGACTATTGGAATACTTTCTTTGAATCCCCATAAGCTGCAGCCTGTTACATGCGCATGGCACCAAACAATAATGTTTTATTCAGTGCAGTTTTTGGTAGAACTCTTGCTGCTATAATTTTTTTTTTATGGGATGTAAATATTTATTGACCGTGATGATATATTATCATGCTGAATGTGTACATATGATCCTATTTACCTTGTATATATTATTATGCTAGATATGTACATTTTTAATTTATTGGTAGGTATTTCTACCTCTTTTTTTTTTTTTCCTCTCTCTTGGCTCCAAATAATTGGAATGCCCATAAGCTTATTATGTTTTACATTCTTTGGTTTGAATCTGTTGATTGTTTAGTTGTCATGGATTGGAGCTTAGACTAGCAAATAAATTTTCAAGCATTCATGACCAAAACCATAGGGTATATGCTCATGGAGTGTGTAGGTTTCATCCCGGGTTCTCAAACCTTGGTTAGATGAAATAGTTTATTGGGTGGTACGGTATAGTGTGATGCGGTGGTGGGATTTTATTTGGGGAAAAATTCAAAAAAATAAAAATAATTTTGATAAAAAGTTAAAAGTTTAGGGATGTATTAGAATACACAGGGAGTTATCAAAATTAAATCAAGGTGATAAGAGAAAATTAAAAAATGAAATAACATGCAAAATCACTAATTTGATGGTTTAAGAATTTGAACAAAATGAAATCATGATTTAATCACGAAAAATTATAACCATGAAGAGTATATTATCCCGAAAATATATTAAACCATAACATCCTCTACCATCTTATTGCAAATCATGATCCAAACAAGGCCGAAAAGTCCAACTTTGATTACTTTCCTGTCTCTTGCCCATCAGTTCATTGTTTCGAAGGAAACTCAAAAGATAGTTTTTATCTTGATACAAATTTAGAAATATATTCTATTAAAAGAGAATTATTATTGTCTATTTAGCAAACTTAATAGAATCATAATCTCTTGGCCAGTTTTTCCAGATTATTACCATTATCCGGCATGGAATAATGTGGATGACGTTTGCTATTTTCTTGTATTTTTGTGATCGCCTTCCACAATTGTGTTTGCTCGATTGATAATTTGATATATTGATGAGATGAATTAAGTAGTTTTGGCTACTTTTGGTGTACAATTAAAAATGCAACTGGGGTTTGTTGTGTCGATAAGCTGGATTCAAAAATCGAACTCAATTAATGCGTCAGTTTTGACCGAATTAAATGATGAATGCATGTATGTAACAGCGATAGTATCTACTTGATGCTTAGTCTTGTAGAAAGCCTTGATTACCATATCATATGCCCTCAGATCCTGTATTTTAATGCACAACTAGGCCTGTTAAAAAAATGGTGCAAACCATTCAACCCATCCAATCCAAACTATTCAACTCATTCAACCTAATTCATATAATTCATTTTAAAATTTTTAAAAAATATAGATGGTTTATGGATTATTGTATAATCCAACCATCTAATCCATTATTTTTAACGGCACAAATTCAAATTTCACAAAATTTCTCAATTTCTTTCTCTTGCCCTATGCCATCTCTCTCATTTTCTCACTCCAAAATCTCATTGCTCCTCTTACTCTCACTGTCGGGTCATCACCGGCCATTTGGAGCTACTATCGTCACCACAATTCTTTCAGTGATAACGTATCATACTCGCACTAAACCAAAAAGTTAAAAATTTAAGTTAAAGATAATTTTTCTTAAGTATGTTTAGTAGTGTTGTACCGAATGCCAAATAATCAAATATTTTCTTTCTAATAAGTCATATATTTTTGTTGATTATAAAAAAAATTACAGAAATTAGATTAATGTATTTAGTTATAACAATAATATTTCTATAGAAATTTGTAAATTTTAAATTTGTTACATAAAATTTATTAATCATGTAACAATAACAACATGAGAAGCTAAGCCAACAAAAGAGAACAAGGAAGAAAATTGATACCTTATAAGATATGATGGAATTGTTGGTTTTTTATGCTCACAGGAAGCATTTAAAAGGTTTTGTTTAAACAATTAATCCTATTTCTATTGTTCCACGTAGACAATTGCATGCTATAGGCTTGCGAGTTTTGTGGTACTGATGTGGAGCATTGTTTTTGGAACGGGTTAGTATGAAGCGGTGCTTTGGATCTTATTCATCACCGATTCATTTGGCATCTGTTCGATCTCAAACCGCCCGTAGTTCCAGTTTCTAGATAGAATTTAAAAAAAAATCTCTTTTAATATTCTGCAACTTTGTTCCAATATTTCACAGTAGAGTTTTGGAAATTCTTCATGTTTTGCTGCGTGCAGTTTTTCGAGTGAGACTTAGATTTATCCTGGAGGATATTCATCTGAAACTCATTAGCAAACTTGTTTACCAAGTGAGGATGAATAAAACTTTAAGGACAGTTGTTTCCGAACACGTTCTGAGTCCTTAATTTTTCTACTTCCATTGTATATTATTATTTCTTTTTCCTACAGGAATTGCATAGTTAATGATGTGATTGTATTCTTCTTCATTCAAATTGAAACAATCACCAAGTTGTAAGTCACTGAGCTTTTGTTGCTTATCTAATAATTGGGAAGAACCAAACACCAACTTCAAAGATGTACAACCATTTAAATATAGATCATTTTGTAGTGGAAGTTCCAGTAGGTATTGGAGTCTCTTGAGGTCATCGTGGTAAAGTATTTTCAAATTAGAGAGTTTTTTGATGGTTTCAGGTATGCTTTGAAAGTCAAATTAGAATCACCCTTAAAAATTATAATGATGTATTATACTTAAATCAATTAATTTCATAGTTTAAGAATTTATATGTAATTTTAAATTTTAAGGCACTATTATTTTTTTTGTTGTTTTTGAATTTGTTTTTTTAAAATAAAATATGCATGTGGTATTTAAAAAAATATTTATAAAAATAAAATTAACGCTTTATATTTAAAAATATATAAATATGAATAATTTATAATTTATATGTTTATAATATAATATAAATAATTAGCATAATTCATATAATCCAATATGAACCAACTAACCCAACATAAAAAATTTAATTCATAATCCAATTTGTTTGGGTTGGGTTCAATCCATTTAACAGTCAAATGGGTTGGATGCAAAACCAATGAGAAAATTACGCGAAATACCCCTTTTTTGTTTTATTTTAAAAAATGCTATAGGGTTTGTTTTATGTGTTTCATATTTGCATTTTTAGTTTCAAATATACCCATTTTTAATTTAAAAAATTTATGTATATCAAATATATCAAGTTATTTCATTATCATGTTCCCTCTTAACTTTTGAAGGTGGATTTTTTATCTGTATCTGAGGGTTTTAACAGTATTCTAATTTGTGATGGTTTTTCATCTGTATTTGAGGGTTTTCTTCTTGTCTTCAGAAATTATTGTGTTTAACTTCATTATTTATTTTTAAGTTGTTTGGTTGATATTGGCAACTTGTTGGAGAGTTATTGCGATTCATCAAGTATTTGTTTCAAGAAGTGTATTCATCTTTGATTCATCATTGGTAAGTAAATCGTTCTATATTTTTCACTTGATTATTGTTTATTTATTTATTTTGTTTGGTTAATATTTATAATCTTTTTAGTTTTTTTTAATGGTTGTATTGATTTCTTGTTGGTGATTTTTTATGTTTTATCGATCTTTGTTGTGTTGATTTCTTATTTACGGTTGTCCTGATTTGTTATTGGTGATTTGTTGTTGGTTTTTTTGGTTGTTTTTGACAATTTGTGATCAATCGATACATTTTGTCGGTTATCTTAAGTGAGATGAATGAGATTTTCCATATATATTTTGATTGTTTGTAAGTTGTACACATTGTGGATTGTTAGGTCATTATTTGTTCATAAAGTAAATATAGTGTATTGGTTTTGAAAATATTTCATTACACTGTATTAGATATTAGTAAAAACTGAGTATATTGTTTATTTTTTAGTAAAACCAATTATATTTACTTGGAAATTACGTACTAGAAACATTATATTAGGTTTTAGTAATTTAATACACCATATTTTTTTTGACAAAACTCAATATACTGTATTTTCTTAACAAAATACAATGTATTTTCTTTTCATAATACATTGTATTTTTTTCATAAAAAAAACACTATATTTAGTTTTTATAAAGTTTAATACAATGTCTTTAGTTTCTATGAAAAGGTTATACACAATATTTAGTTTAGTTGTAAGAGTTAATACATTGTATTATTTTTTTTAAAGAAGAAACTACACGGTGTTTATAAACTATATTGCATTTTTTTTTGGATTTTTATCAAAAGCTGATACTCTGTATTTAGTTCATATCAAAAAGTTAATAAAATATATTCAATTTTATAAGGTGTAATATAATTTATTATCTTTTATGAAAAGAAAATACAGTGTATTTAGTTTTGCAAAAGATAGTACATTGTATTTACTTCATGTATAAAAGAAAATACACTATATTTAGCTTTTATAAAGTTTAATATAATGTCTTTAGTCTATAAGGAAATATTATACATTGTATTTAGTTCAGTTACAAAAGTTAATGCACTTTACTATTGTTTTTAAGTAGAAAATACATTATATTTATAAACTATATTGCAGTGTTTTGGATTTTTATCAAAAGCTAATACTATGTATTTAGTTTATATTCTAAAATTTAATAAAATATATTCAGTTTTATAAGGTGTAATACCGTTTATTCAGTTTTATGAAAAGAAAATATAGTGTAGTGTCTTTTATAAAAAAGAAATACAATGTATTTAGTTTTATCAAAAGATAATATACTGTATTTATCTCATTTACAAAAGTGAATACACTGTAATATGTATATATATACGTTATGTGTTTTATAGTGTATTACATTTATGTTTCATGTTATACATGTTTGGTTTGTTTTTTTATTTTATGTTTGTTGATTAAATTTTTGGAATCAAATTATAAACATAATATATGTTATTGTTTGTAGTTAAATATGTCATATTCCACATCTTCTCGATCTCATAAGTCTTTCGATCTCATAAAACAAGAGCTCTTTTTGAAATATTAAGGAGAATAGAGAATCTAACAACACTAAAAAAGGCTGGTGATGCATTCGTTGATCCAAAAGACTACTGTAAAGGGGGGATTTCTTTTGGAATGGAGAATGATGTTCCTAGGATAATTACTGCAACATTAAATGACGATCAGAAGAAGATTTTTAGAGAATCATGTCTTGGATATTTTTTGGACATGCCTAAGGTTGTGGCTCAAGGGCAAGTCTTACATTTGCTATTGTTGAGGGAAATTTGTACAACTAATGATGAAGAATTATCTGTATAGGTAAATGGTATAGTTTTGACATTTGGAATAGCTGAATTTACTATTGTTATCAGTTTAAAGTGTAGTACAGAGTTTGACCAAAGTTATCAAGCGATGGTAGTTCTTTAATTGATAAGTATTTTTAGGGAATGTGAAAATTTCAAAGGATTTGATAAGCAAGGTTTTTTTAAGATCAAAGTTTAATTCAGATGAGGATGTAGTGAAAATTGAAATATTATATTTGGTTCATTTCTATCTATTATCGAGCATAGGGGTTAAAATGGTGAGTAAGGAGAAAATTATTGTTGTTGACAGTGGAGCATACAACAATTATCCATGGTGAAATGATGCATTCAGTATGACATTAAAAAGTATTAAGGGAGTATTTTGAAAAGGTTAATATTGAAAGATGTATAGGCTAAAAGGATATCCATTGGCTTTTTTAGTGTGGTTTTATGAGTGTTGTGATAAGATTGATGCAAGTTTTGGTGTATCAGTTGGGGATGGAATTCCTCGAATTTTGAGATGGACTATTTCTCATGTTTGTTAGTGGAAGAACATTGAGAATGACCTTTTTAATAAAGAGGTAATTATTTTTTATGCTTTTTAATATTGTACAAAATGTTTATTCATTAGATTAAGAACAAGTGAATACATTGTGTTTTTTAGGTTTAGAAAATGTATTATATAAAGTTGTCAGTATAGTGTATTAGAATTTTTTAAAACTCAATATAGTGTATTTAGTTTTAGCAAAAAGTGAATATATATATATTCTAATTATTATTTTTTGTTTTTATTTGTTTATGTTGAAGGTAGAAAATATTCAACCAACAGATGATTAGATTGAGCAGTATGATTTAAAGGGTTTGGTCGGATATAACGATGAAGAACATACTGAGTCAGAGATTGAAAGAGGTTTAAGTAGTATTCCAACTCCTTCACTTGTTGATATGCCAAATCTTACTACTGATGTTTCAAACCTTATTGGTGATAATCCATCAACATTTATCCCTAAGTCTCGATGGAAAAGTTGTGATTTCGAAAAGGATGTACCTACTAATGACATGAAGAAGCAAATTGAACTAATGTTATCTAAGCAATTGGAATTTATGCAAGAGATTAAAATCATGAAAGATATATATCATTTCAAAAATGATTTAAAGGTAGAAATAAAGGAAGAAATGGCAAAGATTCATGAAGCAATTTTTGGAATTTCTCAAAAACTAGATTGTACTGCTAGCACTCAGGTAATTTTTTGGTATTTGATACATTTTATATGAATTTTAAAGTAATAATTATTAAATTATTTTAAATCATAAATTTTCAATGTCATTAGGGTTTTGCTAGTTCCTTTTTTGAAGGAGGACCAAAAAATGAAGAGAATGAAAAATATGTACATCATTTTTCTAATGAAAAAAAAGGATATGGATATTGATAAAGACATTAATGATAACAAAGCAACAAAAACAGAGCAAGAAACTGTAAAAAAAGTAAGTGATAAGTGTGAATTATACTATATATTTAGTTTATTTTTAATATATTTATTGTGTTAATTTAGTGTTTATTTAGTTAATTTAGTAATTAATTTGTTAAACTTTTGATTTGAAGACTTAAGTGAGTTTATTGGTGTTTTAGGTATAAAATTAAAGGAAAAAGACGAAATTGAAGGACTAAAAGGAGAATTCAGCAAATTAAAGAAGCAAAAAAGAAGAATTTCATCAATTTTAAGTCTAAAGAAGGACCATTCAGTGGAATCACTTTTTGATTCTACCGAATGGCTCTTTTAAAGAGGAGAACAAAGCTCATTCATTGGAATCACAAAGTGATTATATCAAATGCACTTATTTGAAGAACAAAGCAGGGTTATTCGGTGGTTTCAAAACTTGTTCCACCAGTTCAAGTTAAGTTCATTGAAAAAAGAAGTCTTTTGAAAAAGGAAGTCTTTTGTCAATTAGAAAGTTTGCTGTTGCTTGGATTAGGAAGTTTAGGTGAATTAAAACTTCTTATTTTGCTGCCTCTGCTTTGCATATTAAAGGAAGACTGAAGATATAAGTAAGAGGAGGGAAGGGAGTCAAGTAGTTAGATAATTATAGAGTTTTCAATTTACGAATTTTTAGTTTTTTTTCGTTATTTTGTACAGTAGTTTTATTTTTTATTTTTCTATTCGTAGTTTGCAATTCTCTTTATTTTATTTTTAGTTGTTCTTTAATTTTCATCATGTTTGGTGAGTAGTTTTCTTCTTTTGTTAAGGGATACTTGAATCCTTAACTTTTATTGTAATGACTTAAGTTGAGCTTTATATTCAAACACAAGTTGATTATTTCTTGGTTTTAAACGTATTCTTATCTTTGATTTTGTTAAAATTAATTATTGATTTATTGATTTAATAGCTAAAAGTTGATTTAAGTATAATTGAAGATTTGCATGTTCTTAGATTAATCTTTTGAATTAATGCATGATTATTTTCTGTTTTGAGATGATTATGTCTTGGTAATTTTGATTAATATTAAGAAAGGAGGACCCAATAATATACTGGAATTGAATTTTCTTGGAAAAGAGTTTAATGAAAGTACAGGAAGTTAAACCAAATTTTTATGCTAAGTATTAAATTGTTCTTAAATAGGAAATTTGATATTTAAGAAAGATATTCTTGATTCAAGATATCAGGCTTTATTCATCTAGTTTTTCCATAATCACTTGTGTTACTTTTGTTATTGAGTCTTTGCAATAGAAGTTGAGATGGATAGTTCCTTTAGCAAGAGTATTTCAATTATTGTTTTGTATTTAATTCATGTTTGTCTGATTTTAGTTTTTGTTTTAGTTAATTATTTACTTAGTTAGTTCTTAACTCAAAAACATTGGAAAATAATCTTAGATTTATTCAATTCATACATAGATATTATCCTTAGCAATCTATGTTCCCTTGGGTACGATATTTGGGGTCTTAATCTATATTTTCCTATATTACTAGCCGATCTAGTACA
The DNA here is from genome assembly GCA_037975025.1 of Excoecaria agallocha. Taxonomy (NCBI): domain Eukaryota; kingdom Viridiplantae; phylum Streptophyta; class Magnoliopsida; order Malpighiales; family Euphorbiaceae; genus Excoecaria; species Excoecaria agallocha. Next base: position 191,826 of record JBBPFJ010000199.1, read on the forward strand.
CTTGCTAGATACCAATCAGTAAGTTTTAGTATTTTTGATGTTTTATTTTATATTTGTATAATGTTTGAATTAGTTTATTACATTGTATTTAGTTGTGTAAAAAGAAAATATAATGTATTATCTGTTGATTGTAATTTAATACACTGCATAAAGGTTTATAAAAAATTAAAAAACTCTATTTATTTTGATGTATATGGAAAGAAAATATATTTTTTATATTTTGTGAAAAAAATACAGTGTATTGAGTTTCATTAAAAAATATATTGTATTTTATTTATATATAAAAGTAAATACATTGTATTTTAGTCAAAAGAAATAAAAATACAGTGTATTGAGTTTTATCAAAAGAAAATACACTATATTTTTTATGCACAAAAGTAAATACACTGTATTTTAGTCAAAAGAAAAGAAAATATAGTATATTGAGTTTCTTCAAAAAGAAAATACACTGTATTTTAGTCAAAAGAAAAGAAAATACAGTGTATTGAGTTTTGTCAAAAAAAAATATAATGTATTTATTTATGTATAAAATGTAAATACATTGCATTTACTTTTTTTTCTATTATTTCCTATTAATTAGGTGGCAACTTCCAGTAATGCCAAACAGTAAAAGTATCATATTTTCATCATTTCACTTTCTCCAAGCATAAGCCATTAGGTGCACTAAGCTCATTCTCCTCTATACTCGTCCACTGCATAGTACATTGAGTTTTTGGTCAAACTGAATATTAAAATGATGTTTTAATCATATTATTTCTTTTGTAAAGGATTTCATGGAAAAAAGGCAAACGTCTAGTTCATTCATAAGGAATATGGGTGGTAAAACATTTAATTGTATGGTTCAAGTTGCAATGAACGAACTTAGTGAGTAACAAGAAATAAATGTTATTAAAATTAATTAAATGTGTGTATGTGTGTATATGTATATATATTATAGTTGTATATTAATTGGAATACAATATTTTTTACTTTTTTATAGGATTTAGATGGCAAAAATAAACAGATTGTCTTAGTATCAAAGCCTATTGGTTGTTCATCTGAAGGTGTAGAAAAACAAGAACAAGATAAAAAAGTATTAAAGTCTATTGGTTATTCACTCAAAGGTATAGAGAAACAAGAACAATATGAAAAACATACATATCATATTTCTGAGGAAGAGAAGGATGTGCATATTGAGAAAGACATTCTTGATAATTAAGGAAAGAAAACAGAATAAGATGATGAAAAGCAAGTAATATATATATATATATATATATATATATATATATATATATATATATATATATATATATATATATATATATATATATATATATATATATATATATATATATATATATATATATATATATATATATATATATATATATATATATATATATATATATATATATATATATATATGTTTGTGTTTATGTGTGTGTGTGTGTGTATTTGTATAAATATGAATAAACTTTTTTCAGCGGTATTGTCATGCTCAATAACTAATAAATTTTGTTTTTTTTCCAAGTATTGTGTAGTGAGTTTTGCCAAAGCTTAATACACTGTATGTGTTTAGTTTATATCAAAGATAATAAAATGTATTTAGTTCAGGTTAAAAAAATAATTCACTGGATTTTGTTTTTGTAAAGTTTAATATAGTGTATTCAATTTTATCAAAAATATAATACAATATATTGAGTTTTGTGTAAAGAAAATATAGTGTATTGAATTTTGAAAAAGAATATACACTGTATTTATTTAATGTATAAAATATAATACACTGTTTTTAGTATTTATAAAGTTCAATACAGTGTATTTACTTTATATGAAAAGCTTAAACATTGTATTTGGTTAAGTTACAAAATTTTTTTACCTTTGCAATGTGTTTTGAAATAGAGAATATATTGTTTTTATAAAATCTAATGTAGTGTTTTGAATTTTTATCAAAAGCTAATACAATGTATGTAGTTCATTTTGAAAAGTTTATATAATTTATTAAGTTTTTATAAAGTATTTTAATGTTTATTGAGTTTTATAAAAAGAAAATATAGTACGTTGTATTTTATGAAAAGAAAATACATTGTATTTAGTTTTATAAAAAGATAATACACTATATTTTTATACTTCGAAATAGAATGTATTAATTTTTGTCCACAAGTTTATTCAGTTTGTACAAAAGTTAATATAGTGCATTATAATATCTAATAAATTTTATTCAGTTTTATAGAAAGAAAATGTAGTGTATTGGGTTTTTTCAAAAGAAAATATAGTGTATTGAGTTTTATGAAAAGAAAATACAGTGTATTTATTTAATTAGAAAAACAAATTGAATGTATTTTACTTTTATAGTTTTAATATAATGTATTTTATATAGTCTATTGAGTTTTGTGAAAAGACAATACAATGTATTGAATTTTGCTGAATCTGAATACATTGTATTTACTTTAATAAAATCAAATACAATATATTAAACTTTTGTTAAAAATTTAAAAATAAGAATATTTAAGCAGTTTGATAACCTTAATACATTATATTTTACTTTTTTATGAAATTAAATTCAATGTTTTACATTATATTCAATTTTGAATTTTTTTTATTTACATGCTAAATTGGAGGAGAGACGAACGTCGAGTTCATTCTTGAGGGATTTGAATGATGAGACAATTGATTGCATAATTAAAGATGCAGTGATGAAAATTAATAAGGAAGAAGATCTCAAAGTTAGTAAAGTTAATCAAACATATATTTTGTTTTATTTTATCTTAACTATATATTAAATAAATCAAAATATTTTTTCTACTGTTATAGGATTTAGATGCCCAATATGGAAAAGTTGTTCTTGCACCAAAGTCTCTTAATTATTTTGATCTTAACAAAAGGAGTATCAAACCATTCGTGGTTATGAAATCTCCTTTTGTAAACAAGTTTGGGTGAGAGGGTGCTTCAAAAAAACTAAGATATTAATCATCCATTTAACATTAGTGTTGAAGAGAGTCTGGATCATTAAAAGTTAATCGAATTTTTACAGTGGGTTGATGTGGGTTTGCTTAAGAAGGCCATCAAGCAATTAATTAAGAATTTTGATACTTCTATTTAAAGTTTTATTTTTTTTTCAGGTATAATTTATTTTTGTTTGTTTATTGTTAAGGACAAAGAGCAAGTATATACCAAAAGTATGCAATTTTGGATGATCATTTTCATTTTGGTAATGTAATTGTAAAGGACAAGAGACGATGGTATGAGTTGGCGTACTGTGGAAAAGAACTTAGTAATTTGGTATGCAGATGTTTATATTTATATACATATATATTTAGTATTTGATCAGAATAGATATCGTGTATTGAGTTTTTGGAAAAATTGCATGCACTAAAAATACAGTATATTGAGTTTCATAAAAAAACACTCTATTTATTTATGTACAAAAAGTAAGTAAACTATATTTTAGCCAAAAAGAAAAGAAAATACATTGTATTGAGTATTAAGTTTTGTTAAAAGAAAATACACTGTATTTATTTATGTACAAAAAGTAAGTACACTGTATTTTAGCTAAGAGAAAAAAAATACAGTGTATTGAGTTTTGTCATAAAAAATACACTGTATTTATTTTTGTACAAAAAAGCAAGTACACTGAATTTTAGCCAACAGAAAAGAAAATACACTGTATTTATTTATGTACAAAAAGTAAGTACACTGTATTTTAGGCAAAAGAAAATAAAATAAAATATATTGAGTTTTGTACAAAAATATTTTGTTTGATTTTACAGAGTTTTGGATTTATAACTACAGAATTTAAATATATGTATATTTGTACATTAGCTATATTTTTTGAACTTTTTGTTTTGTCGATTTAAATATTAATTATATGTTGTCTTTTTTATTTTTTAGCACTTAGATGTGTTTTTTTTACTATATGAGGAAAAAGGCAAAAGATGATGGCAATGTATAGTGTTCATTTACCACAACTGATAGCCTTTTTGACCAAAATATAGAAGCGAGATACAAAATTTACAATGAGAATAACAAGGACATTTCTTTTGTAAATGTTAGGCATATGGTGGCCAAATACATTATTGGGATCAGGTCTTTTATGGTGTATAATACACCATGGCTAGAAGTGGACCATGTATTATTCCCAATAAATGTAGCTAAGTTCTATTAGATTTTGGCAAGGCTGTCAGTGAAGGAGAGAAAATTATTTGTGTATGATTCATTGCATTCAGCACGAAGAAAATCAGATACTGAGTGGACAATTAATGCTTATAGTGTTTTGATACTATATTTCTTTGATTGTTTTGGATTTTATGATGGTATAAGTGATGCATGACCTAATGATAATAGAAAAGGAAATCATCTGATCGAGGTTGTGTATGTTTAGAACCATCCTACTCAAACTAATAGGAATGTTTTAAATATTTTTTTCATTCATTATGTTAATATTTTTTCAATAAATATAATGATTTCCTAATTTACATTGTTTTTAATTTGTCTTGTTTTTTTTTATTTTTTCAGTGATTATAAGGCTTTTGTAGCAGCGTTTTATGAATACATCATTGAAGGCAAAACAATGTCTATAAATTTTGATGTAGAAAATATAGGGCTAGATTAGGTCTTCTATTATATTTGTATGGGATAGGTATGCAACAAGAAACCATTAAAAGTGATACAGACAATAATCAAATGAGATTAGAAGATAGAAAAAAGGCGAAAAGAAGAAGATTAAAAAAGAAAATTGTAATGGATAGTGTAGAACTAGATTAGTTTTTTCAAATTATTATTTATACAAATATTTTGTAATTAACTTGTGTATATATACATTTTTTTTATTTATTGTTTTATGGTCGGAATTTTACTAAAAGTGTATAAAAATGTATTTAGTTTATACAGGAGTTTGTTTCATTCAATTACTTTCAAATTAATACACTGTATTGAGTTTGTGAAAAGAAAATACAATGTATTCAGTGCTGCAAAATATAATATGCTATATTTTTTCCATTTATAAAAGGGTAAATATGTTGTATTTACTTCATATTAAAAAGTTAATAAGATGTATTCAAGTTTTATAAATTGTAATATAGTTTATAGACTTTATGGAAAAAATGTACAATGCATTGAGTTTTATGAAAAGAAAATACACTGTATTTAGTTTTGTCAAAAGATAGTACAATGTGTTTATATCATGTACAGAAACAGTGTAATATGTTTTAGTGAAACTTTACACATTGCATTACATATTATACAATGCCATATTTTTATAATTTTGAAATAAAATGTATTAACTTTCACGCACAAGTTTATTCAGTTTGTACAAAAGGTAATACGATGCATTACATATAATGCATTATAAACTTTAATATAGTTTATTTAGTTTTGTAGGGAGAAATATAGTGTATTGAATTTTGTTAAAAAAAATACCGTATATTATATTTTGTAAAAAAAATATAGTGTATTGAATTTTGTTAAAAGAAAATACTGCATATTATATTTTGTGAAAAAAATAGTGTGTTAAGTTTTGTAAGAAGAAAAATACACTATATGGACAAAACTTAATACATTGTTTTTAGTTTGATAAAAAAAAGTGAATATAGTGTATTATGAATAAACACAAATTTACATATAAAATTGTAATGAATATTGGAAATTTTGAATATTTTATTTCTTAGGAATATCTCTACATGTTTTTTTATTGTGGCCATGATTTCCACATTTACCACATTTTATTGTTTTTCTAGTTTCCCAAATTGCTTTGATTCTTCTCTTTTTTCGTCTGCTAGATCTCACTCTTTTGTTTGGAGCTAATACAACTTTTACTTGAATAGAGAGTTGTATAAATGTATAGATGTATTTAGTTTATACATAGAGTTTATATCATTCAATTATTTTCAAGCTAATACACTGTATTGAGTTTTGTGAAAAAAATATAGTATATTATAATGTTGCAAAATATAATATGTTGTATTTATTCCATTTACAAAAGGGTAATTACATTGTATTTACTTCATATTAAAAAGTTACTAAGATGTATTCAGGTTTTATAAAGTGTAATATAGTTTATTGACTTTATGGAAAAAATATACAGTGTATTGAGTTTTATGAAAAGAAAATACATTGTATTTAGTTTTGTCAAAAGATAGTACAATGTGGTTATATCATGTACAGAAATAGTGTAATACAGTGTAATATGTTTTAGTAAAACTTTACACATTGCATTACACATTATAAAATGCCATATTTTTATAATTTTGAAATAGAATGTATTAACTTTCGCACACAAGTTTATTCAGTTTGTACAAAAGGTAATATGGTATATTACATATAGTTTATTATATAAACTTTAATACAATTTATTCAGTTTTGTAGAGAGAAATACAGTGTATTGAGTTTTGTTAAAAGAAAATACAGTATATTATATTTTGTGAAAAAATATAGTGTATTGGATTTTGTTAGAAGAAAAATATACTGTATTGACAAAACTTAATACATTGTTTTTAGTTTGATAAAAAAATGAATATAGTGTATTATGATTAAACACAAATTTACATATACAATTGTAATAAATATTGGAAATTCTGAATATTTTATTTCTTAGGAATATCTCTATATGTTTTTCTGTTGTGGTCATGTTTTCCACATTTACCACATTTTATTATTTTTCTAGTATCCCAAATTGCTTTGATTCTTCTCTTTTTTGGTCTGCCAGATTTCACTCTTTTGTTTGGAGCTAATACAACTTCTACCTAAACACTTGTAGATATCTTCCATGTAGATTGATCTGTTATTGGATTAACAATTTCTTTATATGTTGCTATCATTGTATCTTTTATGTAGCATAGTGAGCAATATGCATAAGGATCCAAGTTCCTATTTTTTTTATCACTGCCAATGCATAAGAAGGCATTTCTTATAGTTGGAATTTGTTGTATGTATATGTTATTTTCTCAATATTCACAGCATATGTGTTTTGAAAATGATAAACAGTAAATTGAACATCGTTGGATGGATTCACCTGCATATGTGTACGCATTGAGTCTTGTCAAAAGAAATTACATCGTATTTTATTTATGTAAAAAAGTAAATACATTGTATTTTAGTGAAAAAGAAAGAAAATATAATATATTGAGTTTTGTCAAAAGAAAATACACTGTATTTATTCAAGTAAAACAATAAATAAATTGTATTTTAGTCAAAATAAAAGAAAATACAGTGTATTGAATTTCATCAAAAGAAAATAAACTGTATTTTATTTATGTATAAAAGTAAATACATTGTATGTTAATTAAAGGGAAAGAAAAATACAGTGTATTTATTTTTGTAAATATAAAATACATTGTATTTATATGATTGAAAAGTCAATAAAGTTTATTGATTAATCACACATTGTATTTTTTATTTTTGAAAATAGATTGTATTAAGTTTAGTGCACAAGTTTATTCAGTTTGTACAAAAGTCACTACAATGTATTTAATTCACTTTATTATAAATTATAATACAGGTTATTCAGTTTTATGAAAAAAATGTGTATTGAGCTTGTAAAAAATACCGTATTATTAAAGTGTAGAACACTCTGTTGATTTTTGTACATCAACTGAATACAGTGTATAATTATTTAACATACCTCCATACACTGTATTTTATTATCATAAAAATATAGTGTATTGACTTTAGTGAAAAAAAGAAACTGTATTTATTTTATGTAAAAAAGTAAATGCACTATATTTTAGTCAAAATAAAAGAAAATATAGTGCATTGAGTTTTGTGAAAAGAAAATATATTGTATTTATTTTATGTACAAAAGTAAATACACTATATTTTAGTAAAAAAACAAAAGAAAATATATTTTATTGAGTTTCGTAAAAAAAAAAATACATCATGTTTATTTATATATGAAAGCAAATGCAGTGTATTTTAGTCAAAAGAAAGAAAATACAATATATTGAGTTTCGTCAAAAGAACAATACAATGTAATTAGTTCATATAGTGTATTTATTTTTGTAAATAGAAAATATAATGTATTCATATGATGTACAAGTCAATAAAGTGTATTGAGTTTGTCAAAAGAAAATACACTATATTTAGTTCAGGTGTAAAGTTTTAATACATTATTTTTAGTGTAATACAATTTATTTTAATTTTATTAAAAGAAAATACACTGTATTGAGTTTTATGAAAAGAAAATACACTGTATTTAGTTATGTCAAAAGATAATACACTGTATTTATCTAATGTACAAAAGTCAATAATAGTGTAATACATTTTAGAAAAAAATTATAAATTGCAATATATATTATACAATACAATGGTTTTATATTTTGAAACGGAATGTATTAATTATTATGTAGAAGTTAAACAAAATTTAATTTAGACTAGCAAGTTTATACATTGAAGTTTAAGTAGCATACCTTGATTTTTAGTGAAAAAATGTAATTTTTGTTTAGATAATCTTTGTGGTCTTTGAGTAGGGTTGTGAAAGTTGCTAATGCTAGGTCTCTATTAATGCATCTCTATTCTTGGATTAAAGCACGTATGTACTTAAGTAATGGCATGATTGGTAAATCTCTTACTGATTTCATTGTTGAATTCATAGACTCATGATTGAAAATTGATTGCCTGTATAGTATAATCTTGACCATTTCTCATACCTAATATCTTGTAAGTATAGCCTAATACGTGCATCAACCTTGTCTAGCTCTTTCATGTTATGTTGAAAATCATTTTCTATATATGATGTAGTTGCTGCAAATAATAGCTCCTTAATTTTTTTTTGTATTTTTTTGAATCTTGTTTTAATGTTGTTCAACAGGATATACCTTCTTCACAACATTATTTATACTCTCATGTCTGTCTGATATGATGCATATTTTGGGTCTTAATCCATAGCTCTGTCTGAATTTTATGAAAAAACCATTCCCAGAATGCATCATTTTCTAAATCAACTACGGAGTATGCTAACGAAAATATTTTACTAGCTGCATTTTATGTTGATGTTGTGATCATTGTTCCCCTGTATATTGACTTTAGAAAGGTACCATCATTAACTACAAATGGCCTCCAATGTTCCCAACATTTAATAGATGCTCCAAGGATTATGAAAACTTAGTGGAATGACTTGTCTTATTAGGTTACCAAATCCGCGTTATATCCATTGTTTTTTGTTTTTAGCATGTATAAGTATTTAGGAAAAAGTGAATTGAAATTAGATGGCTTACCTCTTATGGTTTGCAAAGACTTTTCCTTAGACCTCCAAGATAATAAGTAACTTATATTGATTCCATAATCATTTTACATGTCGCGTATGATGTCTGCTGGAGTATATCTAGTCTTCACATTCATATATATTTTTAACAATATCACCAATCAAGGTTGTTATTGCATGTCTCTTGTTATTTAGTCCGACTTCAACATTGCATATGTGATCATATATGAATTTTATGACTTTAAAAATTTGTTTGTCCCCTTTCTTTAATGCTTTTAACTTCAAGCAGCAACTGTCATCTACGTAGCAAATAAAGAATCTTTTGGAACATGATTTTTGCACCTTAAATGGGAAATCGTGCTTTATTACAAAAATACTAATTGATTTCCTGAGAATGTTTTTATCTTTGTAAATCTGTCCCACTTTAATTTTATCTTGCACATCATTATTGATGATTCCAAAATAGGGGTCTTCATCTTCTCTTTGAACATTTTCATTGTTACTAATTAATTCATAAATTATATTTTTTTGCTTAGATTTCTCACACATTCCACCAAGCTTGTGCTAGTATAATTAAAATGTAAATCTTCATCAATCAAGGCACTGAATGTTGCTTGTTCACTTTTGATTACTACAACTCCAGTTGGTATTGTGTTTGAGAAATCACCTATTGCAAAAATGCATTATGATTTTTGAAAAGAAAATATAATGTATTGAGTTTCATCAAAACAAAATATAGTGTACTTATTTCATGTTTAAAAGTCAATACACCGTATTTTAGTAAAAAATCAAAGTGTATTGTGTTTCTTCAAAAGAAAATATACTGTAATTTATTTATGTATAAAAGTAAATACATTATAATTTAGTCAAAAGAAAAAAATATAGTGTAGTGAGTTTTTCAAAATAAAATATACCTTATTTTTTATGGAAAAAAGTAAATACACTTTATTTTAGTCAAAAGAAAAGAAAATACTATGTATTGAGTTTAGTGAAAAGAAAATACACTGTATTTATTTATATACAAAAAGTAAATATACTATATTTTAGTCAAAAGAAAAAAATACACTACATTGAGTTTTGTCAAAAGAAAATATACTATATTTATTTTATGTAAAAAAGTAAATACACTGTATTTTAGTCAAAAGAAAAGAAAATACAGTGTATTGAGTTTTATCAAAAGAAAATACATTGTATTTTATTTATGTACAAAAAGGAAATACACTGCATTTTAGTCAGAAGAAAAGAAAATATAGTGTATTGTGTTTCTTCAAAAGAAAATACACTGTATTTTATTTATTAATAAAAAGGAAATACATTATATTTTAGTCAAAAGAAAAGAAAATAGAATGTAACAAACACAATATATTAAACCAAATTAAATGACATTAAATAAATATAATATATTTCGATATTAAACAAATGAATTTAATAATGAAAATGGAAAATTAAAGTATTTATTTAATATATTACCTAGGATAATATTTTGTAGAATTGTGATGCACAAAGGATAAGTTGTGAAATCTGATTCTTTCTTTTTTAGTTCTATAGAAAAGAGAAGGGACATGTCATCTTCAACTTTAATGGTGGATATCCTGCCTTTAGTTTGTACTATTAAGGATGTTGTATTCTCCATTTATATTCTTCTGTTTTGATATAATTTCTTATAGTTGTTCGTAGTTGCAAGTCAATTAAAGTAAAATGCCTTTCACTTCAAAATTCTCATATTCTTAATTCACATTCCAGTGCCCTCCATGCTGAATTAATATTGCTATCATGTCCATATTGCTATTATGTCAGGATTATCTATACATGGATCTAAAATAAATCAAAAAATAATTTTAACTTTTGCATGAGAAATGATACATTTTGTTTCAGAATATAAAAATATTATATTGTATAACATGTAATAAAATGTACCAAGTATTATGAAAGTGTAATACACTCTATTGATTTTTGTACATCAACTAAATACAGTGTATTATTATTTAACAAACCTCCATATACTGTATTTTATTATCACAAAAAATAGTGTATTGAGTTTTTTCAAAAGAAAATACATTGTATTTACTTTATGGAAAGAGGTAAATATACTGTATTTTAGTCAAAAGAAAAAATACAGTATATTGAGTTTCGTAAAAAAATACACTGTGTTTATTTATGTACAAAAGTAAATACTTTGTATTTTAGTTAAAAGAAAAGAAAATACAGTATATTGAGCTTCTTTAAAAGAAAATACATTATATTTATTTTATGAAAAAAATTAAATAATTTTGGTCAAAAGAAAAGGAAATACAATGTATTTAGTTTCGTCAAAAGAAAATATACTGTGTTTATTTATGTATAAAAGTAAATACACTGTATTTTAGTCAAAAGAAAAGAAAATACAATATATTGAGTTTCTTCAAAAGAAAATATACTGTATTTATTTTTTGAAAAAAATTAAATACACTGTATTTTAGTCAAACGAAAATAAAATACAGTGCATTGAGTTTAGTGAAAAGAAAATACACTATATTTATTTATGCACAAAAATTAAATACGCTATATTTTAGTCAAAAGAAAAGAAAACACAATGTATTGATTTTTTCAAAAGAAAATACACTATATTTGTTTTATGAAAAAAATTAAATACACTGTATTTTAGTCAAAAATAAAAAGAAAATACAGTGTATTGAGTTTAGTGAAAAAATACACTGTATTTAATTATGTATAGAAAGTAAATATATTATATTTTAGTCAAAAGAAAAGAAAATATATTGTATTGAGTTTTATCAAAAGAAAATAGACTGTATTTATTTTATAAAAAAAGTAAATAAAGTTATAAAACTAAATACACTGTACATTATTTCACAAACGTAAATGCACTGTATTCTTTTACAGAAAATACAATAAAGTGTATTTTCTTTCAACAAAACTCAAAACAGAATGGAATTAGCTTTCGTTACAAGCTAAATACACTGTGTTAATATTTTAGGTTTTATAATCAGAATAAAGTTAAAAAGCTATCACATACATAATACTGTAATAGATATAATATGCAATATATGTAATTGAGCAGACATAACTCACGACATGCAAAATTATTATTTAGAAATTTAAGTAAATTGAAAGGGAATTAGCAATGATTTTAAGTTTTGCAATACGAAAAATAGATAAAATCAGATTGCAAAATATGGATTATGTATATTAAATTTAAGCAAATGCTATTATTTTGAATTTTACATAAAAAGAACAAGAGGAGAGAATTCACATGATTTTCAGATTGTTTAGACCATAAAAAGAAGACGAAACTTACATTGATTGCAAAAAGCTGAAGATATTTATGAAATCGAAGTGCTCTAAATTTACAATCTATGAGAAACAATTGGTGGATTATGATCTATGTGAATGATCTGAATCTTTGTATATAGATCGATGAGAATGATTGTGTATTTTTATTTTTAAAAGAGAATTGTGTTTGAATTGTAACTATTGAAAGGAAAATTAGAAAAAATCCGTTTGTGGTATATTTGAATGAGGAATATTGGAAAAATAACAATTATGAAATAGGAAATTTAAATTTGGGTTTTATAGTAAGTTGAAAATGCACGAAGGCATTAATGATATATTTTTTTTGTGGTATTTGTGTAGGAACCCAAAAACCAATTGTAACCCATCCAACCCATATTTGAGCACCCCTATGCACAACATTGAGAAATGTTTGCGAGACACAAACTAAAGGTAGATCCATCAAACTATGTTCTTTTTCAATGAACTTCAGCCCTTATGCATAAAAGGTGATTATGCTTACTTTATTCCATAAGTCATTATTTAAGAATGTAATCAATCTAACCACCACGAGTTGTTTGGTGATTAGTATTCAATTAAAAGTCCAAAAAGTTTTGAGTTCGATTTTTTGTAGTGACATTTAAAGTTATAATTAGGCATTATAACTCTCTTTTGTTAAAAAAAAATCTCGTGACTTTCTTTGCATGAATTCCTTTATTTAGTTTACATAGGTTTAGAAATTGGACAATGTATTCGCCAAAATTATATTCTATTGCTGACAGTAGCAAAACAAGTCTAGCAAACTTATTTGTGCTTTTGTTGCATATCTACTTGGAGCTATGTCATCTTTCTCTATCAATTTTTTTTTTCATTTTCCTTCTCTTATTCTCATTTTGTCTCTTATTTTTCTTAATGATAGCAAATACAAAGTAACATCTTTTACTTCTTTACCTTTTTCTTTCAAAGTTTCATTCTATATAGAGGATTTGCTTATGCTTGTTATTTGTTGCTGTTTCCAAACATGTATACCATGGACATAAGTATCAATAATTGCTTCTATTTTCTTTGTTTTTCTTTTTGTAGGACATCATTCCTTAAGAAATTCAAAGTCAATTGCCAAAAGATCTTAAGGAGTTAGTATAACCTCATAAGTGGTAATTGATACTTTCCTCCTAGAATATGGATCAATGATATATCCAATTATCAAGTAAAGTATAAGATCTTGAGGCTAAAATAAATGCACTTAGACTTAATGAAACTTCGCATAATGTAGCATTAAAATTTGATAGGAGTGGGTCCAATAAGGGGTAATATAGTAATGTTTCAAGAAGATCCCTTATTCTACAAACACGTGCAATTTAGCGACCAATTTTAGTGCTGAACATAAATTCATAACTATTTAGTGATAGATTTAACAACTAAAGAGGTGTTAATCTTTTCAATGTTAGAGTAATTTATAAGAAAGGCATCTCTTAGCCTCCCGTAGTCTTGTTTCATGATAGTTCTTGAATTCTATTATTATTATATACTTAACAAACTTGAATAAACTTATACACTATATTGCTAACAAACTATATAATTCATGTATATAGATTTTTCTTGAACACTTTAAAACAACAATTACATTTTACTATTCAGATACATGTCCTTGATATGCACAAATATGCCATCCGGTACTCTACAACTTCATATTATGTCTAGTGCTTAGCAATATTAAATATGTTTACTTCACTTTACAACAACATATTACTCTACTATTTAACTATAACTAACATGTGTGTTAATTTCTCTCATGGTTATCGAACTTATGCCTAAAAATGCAAAAGTAACTGAATAATTTTTACACAAAAGTCATTGAAGTTAGCAATATTATATGCAAAAGTAATTATAACCGATTTCTAGTAAAGACCAACGTCGGCAAGTACATGTGGCATGCTATATCAACACCTTATATACATGTGAAAATGCATTTTGTGCTATATCAATAGATGTATTGCCAAATCATTATGCCATATGGAAAACACCCTTAAAAATGACACGTCATTTGATGACGTGATAAAAAAAATATCCACGTGTGCACAAGGTGCTGATATAGAGTGCCACATATACTTTTTTAGGGTTGGTTTTCATTAGAAACTAGTCATGATTATTTTTGCATATAATATTGCTAACTTTAATGGCTTTTGTTTACAAAAAATTCTTCCATTACTTTTGCATAATTTAAACATAAGTTCAGTGATCATGAGTAAAATTACGATACACATGCTTATTACTTATTAGATTATTTATAACGTAACATATAACCATATAATCCTCAACAAGTTTGCATAGCATACACCTCAGTTATGTCATGTATATTTATCTAATTATAAGCTAGTAAAACATAATCATTATTATATGATTTGGTACGAACTTATCACATTTTAGGAAATCAGAATTGTATAATTTTACATTTACATTCAATACATAAATTTCACGTAAAAATTCTTAAATAAGACTTAAATTAGTGTATTTTATCACACCATTGTATACAGATAAAATTAGCTCATGTCTTACTAATCACTCTACTTTACAGTTGGTACATTACATTCTCATGCTAAGGCATTACTATTTACCTTTTAGACTTTTTCTCTAAATCTTCTTTAATATATATATATATATATATATATATACATCCAAGCTCGCTAATTACATTCTTTCTAGTCATTATTACATGTAAAATATATATACACTCATGCATGCTTAATTTACATCATAAATTATTTAACACAAGTGAGCTCACACAATTCACTTTACTTTTTATATAGGACACTATATTAATATATACAAACCACATATGTAATGCAAGGTCATCTATTTGCAAAGATCAAGTGATATGAATATTAAGAATGGCAGGTATAACATCATAATGTTAATTCACTTTACTCACTTGTTTAAAGAAATATAATCAAAACCACTAGATATCATATACATTTGAGAAGTATTGAGTTAAAATATTTGGTGTCACTTCACTAGAGACCACTATTCAGGAAGTCTAACACTGCCTTTTTTCACTTACTAGGTGCGGATAATGGCAACACTAGACATTCATAGGGTATCAAACAATTCAACACTGTACATTGGATGCAAATGACATTAAAATCATTAGATGTTGATACAATAGTAGTCTCTAGTAGTTGCACTCTATCCCTTATAGGCATATATATTTATTTACAACTATGACACTAGTAATGCAATGGTCTAAAATTTTTATTCTTGTGAATTGTATTTTTCGAGCCGTAAATAGTACACCAAGGTGAATAGTGCCACTTAAAATCCATAAAAATATTTCTTTGCCATTAGAAAGTATAAATTAAGATGAGTTTAGTGGTGTAATTTGAGGTAAAATTGAGATTCGATAGGTCCTTAAACTGGATAGTGAAAAATTTACCTAGACCGTAAAAGGGTTAACCAAAACTTTGATTAGTTTGAAAATATTCGATAGATTTCTAAAAATTATTTCGTTTGCTCTGATCTACTAAAAATAATCCTAAATTAATATTTGAAAGTGAAAATAATTTTTCTAAAAACTTTGAATTTTCGACTTTTAGATTGATAAATTTTACCTTTGATTAAAATGAATTCAGATTGGCCTAAAATTTTTAAAAAACTTTAATAAATATATTTCCATATGTTGGACTAAATTTTGAGGGAATTTGATAAAGGAAACATTAAAAACCAAAAAATAATGAAAAATGGAGGTTATTTGATTATTTGGGTTAAATTGCACCCACTTACATCCATGACTCACTAAAGGGTGTGAGTGAATTATCACTCACTCCCAAGGGGTATGACTGAAAATGGATAGTAATTAAGGAGAGGATGACAAGTTGCATAATGTGGACTTTTGGATTAAATAGTGAACAATCCATCCTAGCCATCCATATGGGAATATAAATAGGCTAAAAAAATAAAAATTCTCTAGGGAATTCACTCATCTCCTTCCCTTCCATTGCCGTCCCACACATACACCCACCATTTCTTCATTTTTCCATTTTCTTTAACTTAATCCCATCAAATTCAACCAAAATTTTAATGTCTTCAATAATTCTAAAGTTCTAGTGGATGGAATTGTGAAGAGAAGTTTGAAGCAAAAATTCAAAAAAATTGAGAAAATAATGATGGAATATGTCATGGTATGCACATAAAGATCATGCAGCGGAAAACAATAAAATTTGATCATACATGCCATACAATTCCATGACAAGAATCGAAACATGCAATTTTAGGGTTTTAAAACTTACAACTTTAGATGCCTTTAAAACTTAATTTTGATGATGACCAGCAACCAAGGAGGATATCTTAGCCTTAGACCTTCACCACCAATGCCAAGGAACAGCCTTTTATGCCACTCCTCTCTATGTTCACACACACAATTGCACCGACAGCATAAAATCGAGATTGCTAGCTCTCAAAACAAGTATTGTGTAATGGCTATGGTTTGAAGCTACAAAATTTGATTTTGTACTTCTCTTATGTTGCTATTACTACCCAAGAACACAAGAGAATGAGGAACAATCCTTTCTCCTTGTGAAAATTGGACAAAAGAATTTTGTGTGAGAGAGAGATAAGTTCACGCCAAACCTAAAGAAACTAGGGTTTTCACACCAAACTTAGTTATTCCTTAGGGTTTTATTTCTTTTCATATATATATCCTTATCTTTTGGCAAGTGTTTGATTTGAATTTTACCATCTCAAGAAAATTAATTCAACTTCAATCATTTCTTAAAAATAAGTAATATATATTGATTTAAACTCCTTTGAATTTAAAATTCAAATTTGAAATAAAACACAAGACATTTAGTTAAATAAAATCACTTAATATAAATAATGAAAATGTGCCGAAATTCCTTGATTTTCATTTTGGAATTTTAGCCACTCCATATATTATTTAAATGATTTAATTTAATTTAAATTCTTTTAGGCTTTAATACTCAATTAACTTAATTAATACAAGATAATTAATTAATTAAAATTAAACCATGTGGACTGAATTTCTCTCTCTCATGGGCCAAGGTCCAATAGCATTTAAAATGCCCATTACATACATTAATTTGACTTTAATTAAAAGTCCAAATTAATGCCCAATACTTTATTTAAATATTTTAAGCCCAATGCTTTGTCTGCGATCCTATAGGTCCATTTAATGTTGGCAATGAATTAATGAATTAATTCAAAGGCTATATATATTCTCTAGCAAGATATTATAGCATTCCAAATTAAATGAAAATGCATATGGCATTTAGTGACCTAATGCAATTTTGCATAGTCCCTTACCCATAAATATCAGAATTAATATAAGGCATGAAACTAGTCATCCTTATATATATTAATTCCTTTCTTGATATTCCAGTGACACTAAACTCTTAGATAAATAATGATTACTCATTATTTCATCTCGGTATGGCCATACACTTATCAGTTCACCGATCAAGTGGCCGATGATATTTTCTCTCTTATAGAGAGGGGTAATCCCTTCACTTCTCTCATGCTCTCTAACATGAATCAATGCATACCCAATCATACCCGTACTTGTCACTCTGTTACGAGCACGTTAGGTGTATGTCAAAGTACATAGTAATTCATAAAGAGTTTCATAGAGATTTTAGGTCTAAGAACTCCGATACAAAACTTGCATATGAGAAATACTTATGACTTGTACCATGTAGTGTTCTCATGAACGGATCGAATCCAGATACCATGTTCTTTAACATGTATCTATAATCTCTGATTGACACTCTTGTCCTAATGATCCGTAAGACATAACTCATAATATCAGAGAGAGCATACTAGTCTTAATTCATTTGTTATTCCCATAACAATGACTGACTAGGGATATTTGGAATGAAGTCTCATTTGTTTCAAGGTCTTACAACAATGTGCCTCACACATGATAACTTAAACTGAAACAACATTCTTGGATAGTTCTATCAATTGATATGCATAGGAATACAAAAGATAAAACAAATGCCTCACTTTATTAATTCAAAGTGTTTTATTACAATGCATTGGGGCTAGGGCTTACACTAACAATCTCCCACTAGCACTAGTCCTAATTGGGCATAGCCCTAAGACCGAACGCTCTCAAATGAGCTTCGTGCAGATTTGGACGCAACTGTTTCGTCAAAGGATCTGCTACATTGTCTTCACTTGCTATCTTGCTAACCTTGACGTCCCCACGATCAATGATTTCTCTGATCAGGTGGTACCTCCTGAGTGTGTGTTTGGATTTCTAGTGTGACTGGGGCTCCTTGGCCTGTGCGATGGCCCCGTTGTTGTCACAGAAAATTTCTAATAAATCTAGGATGCTTGGGACCACTTCTATTCCATAAATGAAATTTTTAATCCAAACAGCCTCTTTTACAACCTCACTTGCTGCAATATACTCAGATTCTGTAGTTGAGTCGGCAACGGTCTCTTGCTTCGAGCTTCTCCAGTTGACAACACCACCATTCAAAACAAAAACAAACCCAGATTGCGATCTAGAATCCTGAGTGTTGGTCTGAAAAGTAGCATCGGCATAATCTTGTATGACGAGCTCTTCTTGACCACCATACACCAAGAAGTGATCCTTAGTCCTCCGCAGGTACTTTAGAATCCCTTTTACAATAGACTAGTGCTTCTCACCAGGGTCTTACTGAAACCTACTGTTTATACTCAGTGCATGAGCAATATCCAACCTAGTACATAACATAGCGTACATGATAGATCCAATAACAGATGCATATGGGATTTTACTCATGTTGTCCCTTTCCTTTTTGGTTTTAGGGCACTGTTCTTTAGTTAAAGGAACTCCCAAAGCCAAAGGTATGTACCCTTTCTTTAAGCCTCCCATACTAAAATGCTTTAGTACTTTGTCTATGTACTTTTCTTGACTTAGTCCTAAAAGCCAATTCGATCTATCTCTATAGATTCAAATACCAAGTATTGTCTAGGCTTCACCTAAATCTTTCATTGAGAAACATTTTCCTAACCATTGCTTAACCTTTTTCAATGTTGGAATGTCATTCCCAATGAGAAGGATGTCGTCCACATATAGGACCAAAAATACTACTATGCTCCCACTAACGTTCTTGTACAAACAAGGCTCATCTTCATTCTTGATGAAGTCAAATTCTTTGACTGCCTCATCAAAATGAAGATTCTAACTTTGGGATGCTTACTTTAATCCATAAATGGATTTTTGAAGCTTGCAAACCTTCTTAGGATGCTTGGGATTGACAAAACCTTCAGGTTGTGTCATATACACATCCTCAAGTAAATTTTCATTGAGGAAAGCAGTTTTGACATCCATTTACCATATCTCATAATCATGATATGTAGCTATGGCAAGCAAGATCCTAATGGACTTGAGCATGACTACAGGCGAAAAGGTCTCGTCATAGTCTATACCATGAGTTTGTCGAAAACCTTTTGCTACTAGTCTACCTTTGTAGGTCTTATCAGTTTTGAGTTTGAATAGCCACTTGCATTCAATTACCTTCGCACCTTCTGGTGGATTAAACAAGGTCCAAACCTGTTTATCGTACATTGATTGCATCTCAGATTTCATGGCTTCAAGCCAATTTTCTGAGTCTGGGCTTTCAATAGCTTCTCGGTAGGTAGTAGGATCCTCACGATCTACTAACTCAATAGTGTCACTGTCAGTGATTAGAAATCCATATCTCTCAATCTCCTGACATATCCTACCGGACCATCTAGGTACTTGTGTAATGGGTTCTTGTTCCACAACTGGTTGTGAACTTGATCCCACTTCCAACTCATCCTCTATAGGAGCTTGTGGCACTTAAATTTCTCCATATTCTACTTTACTCCCACTGTCTTTCTTGAGAAGGAACTTCTTTTCCAAGAAAATAACCTTGCGAGCAATAAATACTTTGTTCTCGGCTTGTGAGTAAATGTAGTATCCCTTTGTTTCATTGGGATAACCCACAAACAAGCAGACAGTGGATTTGGACTCTAGTTTGTCAGATGTTAATTTCTTAACATGTGCTTCACAGCCCCAAATCCTGAGAAACGACATATTGGGTTCTTTCCCAGTCCATACCTCGTATGGTGTCTTCTCAACTGCTTTAGTTGGAGTACGATTTAGTAGAAACGCAGCAGTTTCTAATGCATCACCCCAAAAAGAGATAGGAAGATTAGCTTGACTCATCATAGATCGAACCA
Source organism: Excoecaria agallocha (assembly GCA_037975025.1). Lineage (NCBI taxonomy): Eukaryota > Viridiplantae > Streptophyta > Magnoliopsida > Malpighiales > Euphorbiaceae > Excoecaria > Excoecaria agallocha. The sequence goes on from JBBPFJ010000199.1 coordinate 212,473, forward strand.
TGTCCAACATAGTTTGATTTCTCCTTTCGGACACACCATTCCATTGTGGTGTTCCGAGAGGAGTGAGCTGTGAAATAATACCACACTCTTTTAGATGATTGTCAAACTCTTGGCTTAAGTATTCGCCACCTCGATCTGATCGAATGGCTTTTATACTTTTGCCAAGTTGGTTTTCTACTTCGTTATTAAACTTTTTGAATTTCTCAAAAGTTTCAGATTTGTACTTCATTAGATAGACATAGCCATATCTACTGAAGTCATCTGTGAACGTCACGAAGTAGCTAAAACCACCTCTAGCTTGTGTACTTAATGGTCCATATACATCGGTATGTATTAGTTCCAATAAGCCATTAGTCCTTTCACCTTTCTTGTTAAAAGGACTCTTTGTCATTTTTCCATGCAAACATGGCTTGCATGTATCATAAGACTCTAAGTCGAATGACCCAAGCACTCCAGTTTTGTGGAGTCTTGAAATGTATTTTTTGTTTACATGTCCTAAACGATAATGCCAAAAGTAAGTAGGGTTTAATTCATTTGATTTAACCCTCTTTGTATTAATGTTGTATATGGACTCTTTGTTTTGTAAATCAAGGATATAAAGGCCATTTTGCAATATGGCATTGCCATAAGAAATGCCTTGGCGACGAATATGAGCATTGCCATTTTTAATAACAAAATCAAATTCATCCAAATCCAAACATGAAATTGAAATAATGTTTATGCTCATAGTAGGCACATAATAATAATTTTTCAAAACTAAACAAAGTCCGGAAGGTAAAGTGAGTTGATAGTCGCCTATCTCCATGGCAGCAACTCGTGCTCCATTCCCCACATGGAGGTCCACTTCATTCTTCCCAAGTAACCGCCTATTTCTTAGCCCCTGCACATTTGAACAAAAGTGAGAACCACAACCGGTATCCAATACCCAAGTGGTAGAAATAAAAAGGTTAATCTCAACAACAAAAATACCAGAACTGGACACCTTGGCTCCATTCTTCTTTTGTTCTTCCTTGAAGAGAGCGTAATTCTTCCTCCAATGCCCTATCTTGTTGCAGTGGAAGCAAGTGCTCTCACTCTCTTTGAGCTTCTGCACCTTAGGCTTGGATTGGGCCTGAGGTGCACTCCCACTTGACATGAACCGAGCCAGGTCATTCTTGGGTTTTGCCTTTCCCTTTCCCTTTCCCTTAGAGGGTCCCTTTTTAATGCCCCCTTGAACCATCAATACGGGATTGGTCTTTTGAATGTTCTCTTCAGCATTCTTAAGCATCCCATGGAGCTCAGTGACTGACTTGTTCATTGCATGGATGTTATAATTCATCATAAATGGATCATAATCATCAGTCAATGATCCTAAGATCAAGTCAGTGGCCAATTCCTTTGGCACTTGTACCTCAAGCTTCTCAAGAGTATCAAGATACCCTTTCATCTTGAGTACATGGGTACTAACAGGAGTACCCACAGCCATCTTACAAGAAATCAAGACCTTTTTTGTCATGAACCTCTCATGACGAGCTTGCTCTTGAAACATCTCCTTGAGGTGCACCATGATCGCATAAACCTCTTGGTCTATAAATTGATTTTTCAAGTCAGGCACCATAGTGGCTAGCATCAGATAGGTCACATCATTGGAGTCACTCTTCTTGGTCTCAAAAGTTTCCTTTTGAATCGGTAAAGGCGTTCCTAGCAGGTTCTTCAGGCAAGGGTGCATCCAAAACATATGACTTTTTCTCTTGCTTAAGAACTATTCTTAAGTTTCGAGACCAGTCTATGAAATTGGTGCCATTCGATTTGTCCTTTTCAAGGACCAATCACAATGAGAAATTGTTGTTTGAAGATGCCATTTTCAATCTACAATAAAATTTAGCAAGATTAAATGAGGTTTAATTTATAATCCCACAAACTGAATTAATATCCCTTTAAATAATTCGCGTTAGTGATTTAATGTGGGCCGAGATCCACTTTTCTCAACAACTTATTAGTCAAGCTGAGCTTGTACACCTAACGAGTTAAGTTACTTAGGTAGGAAAACTCCAATCATGTCTCGTACATGACTCTTGGATCAAATGGGCTAACATTTTAAGATGTTATAGCACAAACCCATTTTTTAGTTGCCTAGGTTCGGGCATCCCTTTCCATGTTAAGTCTAACCTACATTCACAACCCATGCCTCACAAAGATAATCGGGCACGTCTAGGACTCCTAGTCTACGTGACCGATGATCGATGCCTTGACATGTTTCGAATTAGGAAGGCAACTTTGTGACTTACTATTTTTAGGGATTTATTTTATTACGGCTTACATGGCATATGCTTTGTCATCCATACATAACATGCATATATATATATAATTGAATAAAGTAAAGCATGAAAAACATGGGTCCAAAAACCTACAACTAAGATTCTATACTATTACATAAGAATCTTCGAGTTGGGCTTCTCCACTCTAGTGGGCATCGTCTTGATTTACAAAGTCTTCAAGTATATTCTATTCTAAGAAATAAATGAAACTTTTACAATAAAACATAATGGCTCACAGGCCATATTTAATTACAAAACCCAGGGCCCATGAATGCACCATGCATATCCATTCATCACACCAAACAAGCAAATAAATATACATAACATTCATGGATCAAACAAAGTCCAATTTTAATTAATTTAGCCAAGCCCATTAATGGAAATTGTGTACTTGAACCTTTAAGAGATGACCCCATGATGGGCCTGGGCCGAAGCCCAATGGACTAAATCCTCTTATTGAATAAGTTCTCTTAAAAGCCCAAAACACAAACTAGTTAGATTTATGCTATAAATCAACTCTAGTATAATTTCCAATTTTGCCATTTTTAATTTTATTTCATACAGCCCATAAACTTTAAAAATACATATAATATGTACCAACATGAATTAAAACACAAAATCATGAAGAACATATATATAATACACGACATGCATATAAAAACAAACAAACAACAAAACTAATTGTTTAATGCTTATGTGATGCCACAAAATGCACAATACTTAAATCAATTTTATGAGTCATTTAATAATTAAAATAAGGTCATAAATATTGATTTAATATTCTATACCAATCTGATCTAAATGTGTTTTTACCATTTTAATCAAAACAAAACAAACAATATTGATTAAATATGTAACAAACACAAACTAGTCATAGTTTTAAGTGATTTTAAAATTAATCAATTAAATTGTCATGGACCAGAATTAAAACCAAATTTAAAATATGTCCAGACCTGATATTTAATCTTTAAAAATCACTTACAAACATGCCAAAAACGTTTTTACATTTAATATTTAAAACTAGTTGTTAAACTAACAATTAACATGCCAAATAGCACCTAGTTTTAATATTAACATGTACCATCAGGTATTATCAGTTCAATCCGACCATTAATAGCTCCTAGAACATCTTAGGACAGTATATTAACATGTCATATTAATTATAATACCTATCTAATCAATTAAAATCGTTTTTACACCAAAACAATGCAAAAACTCAAAACAAAAAATTTCAGCATTGCATGTTTTCAAAATAACGATTTTTGAAGAGATTCCTCACTGACATAGATTTAATATCCATATAAGGATTCTTGTTGTAGGTTTCCAATGAACTTGTTCTTCTAACAAGCATCCACATGTTAGCTTTGATTATCATCCATAATCACAGTTATGAGAACTACTGCTTGAACCATTCAAGAAGCATAACATGTGCTAGTCTGTCCGAATTAACAATGTCCTATCTTGTTAATTATATGACTAGGGATATTTAGATATTAACACATTTGCATGCGATAGACATCTCACATCATGAACACCTTCATGATTGCCTTTGCACTGTGTTTATAATATCTAGGACTTCATTTATTAATTTAAGTTTTACAAACTCATGTATTCAAACATAGCATTAATAAATGAATGATGCCTTATATTAAGAATATAAATTTCATACATATGAAAAACATCCCTATTACATGGGCTCTAGGGCATACTCTCTAACAATCTCCCACTTGCACTAGAGCCAATCAGTCATATGTCTCAAACCCATGCTATTTATATGGTGATCATGCTTAATCTGGAAAAGTGCTTTAGTGAAGGGATCCGCCACATTGTCATCTATGGGAACCCTTTCTATTTTCACATCATTTCTAGCTATTATTTCCCTTATGAGATGGTAGCGTCTGAGAACATGCTTGGATCGCTGATGAGATCGTGATTCCTTTGCTTGCACAATGGCTCCATTGTTGACATAATATAAAGGAATCGGATCAACAATGCTAGGCACCACTCTTAGTTCGATTATGAACTTTTGATCCAGACTGCTTCTTTGGCTGCTTCTGAAGCAGTAATGTACTCAGCTTCTGTCGTGGAATCAGCAATTGTTTCTTGTTTGGAATTTTTCCAACAAGTTGCTCCTCCTCCCATTATGAACACATAACCAGATTGTGATTTACAATCATCTTTGTCAGATTGGAAGTTGGCATATGTATACCCATTTACTTCCAAACTTCCCTCTCCATATACCAAGAATATATCCTTAGTCCTTCTCAAGTACTTAAGAATATTCTTGACAGCTGCCCAGTGTTCCTCTCCAAAATTGGATTGGAATCTGCTTGTGACACTCAAAGCAAATGCTACATCTGGACGTGTACATAACATAGCATACATGATAGAATCAATTGTAGATACATATGGTATTCTATTCATGCTCTCTCTATCCTCTAGTGTCTGTGGACACATAGACTTAGAAAGGTATTTCCCATGCACCATGGGTATAAACCCTTTCTTAGAGAGATCCATATTGAACCTCTTCAATACTTTATCTATATATGTACTTTGAGAAAGACCTAGCAACCTATTGGATCTATCTCTATAGATCCTTATTCCCAGAATATAGGATGCTTCTCCAAGGTCTTTCATGGAGAATTGCTTGGATAACCATATTTTAACAAATTGGAGAAGAGAAATGTCATTTCCCATGATCAATATGTCATCTACATATAGAATTAGGAAGATAATTGCACTCCCACTGATCCTTTTATACACACAAGGTTCATTTTCATTCTGTGAGAAACCAAACACTTTGATTGTCTCATTGAATCGTATGTTCGAGCTCCTAGAGGCTTGCTTCAATCCATAAATGGATCTTTGAAGCTTGCATACCTTTTCACCATTTCCTGATGTGAATCCTTCTGGTTGTATCATATACACATCCTTAGTAAGATTTCCATTAAGGAAAGCTGTCTTCACATCCATTTGCCAAATCTCATAATCATAATGAGCTGCAATGGCTAAAAGTATTCTTATAGACTTAAGCATCGCTATAGGAGAAAAAGTTTCGTCATAGTCAATACCTTCTTTTTGACGATAACCTTTTGCTACTAAGCGAGCTTTATAGGTAACTGCATTACCTTCCATGTCGGTCTTTTTTTTGAAGACCCATTTACACCCTATGGGTTTTATCCCTTCAGGTGGTTGAGTTAAAGTCAATACTTTATTCTCATACATGGAGTCCATTTCGGATTGCATAGCCTTAAGCCATAAATCACGTTCTAAACTGTTCAAAACTTCTGGATAGCTTGTAGGCTCATTGTCCTCTACTACAGTTATGCCTCTATCCGAATCAATGTGAAATCCATATCTCACAGGGATAGAACGCATCCTATAGATCTTCTAGGATTTTGTGTATAATCAGGTTCAACTGTAATCTCATCATTATGAAATTCAGTTTCGAGTTCAATCGATTGATCATCTTCTATTTGTGGGTCTTAAACTTCACCGAGTTCAATTTTACTCCCACTGTCCTCTCATAGGAGAAATTCTCTTTCCAAGAAGACAGCATGCCTTGAAACAAATACCTTTTGTTCTAAGGGATGATAGAAATAATATCCAAATGTTTCTTTTGGATATCCCACAAATAAACATTTGTCAGACTTAACATCCAGTTTGTCTGACATTGTCCTCTTCACATAAGCAGGACAACCCCATACTTTCATATGAGAAAGTGTGGGTTTCTTGTTATTCCACATCTCATATGGAGTAACATCAACCGATTTACTAGGAACTCTGTTTAACACATAAACAGCAGTTTCTTGTGCATATCCCCAAAAGGACTTAGGCAAGTCTGCTCGGCTCATCATTGATCGAACCATATCTAATAGTGTTCGATTTCTCCTTTCAGATACACCATTGTGTTGTGGTGTATATGGAGGAGTCCATTGAGATAAAATCCCATTATCTCTAAAATAATCCTGAAACTTTTGACTTAAGTATTCTCTACCTCGATCTGATCTAAGTGTTTTAATACTTTTGCCAAGTTGTTTCTCAACTTCATTTTTGAACTCTTTGAACTTTTCAAATGCTTCAGACTTATATTTCATTAGATAGATGTATCCAAACCTAGAATAATCATCTATGAAAGTAATGAAGTAGGAGTAACCTCCTCTGGCATGTGTAGTCATTGGACCACATACATCTGAATGTATTAAGTCTAAAACCATTTTAGCTCATTCTCCTTTACCAATAAAGGGAGATTTTGTCATTTTTCCCAATAAACAAGATTCACATGTATCAAATGATTCATAATCAAACGATCCCAAATCACCTGACTTATGTAATTTGGTCATGCGTTTTTCATTTATATGGCCTAAACGACAATGCCATAAGTATGAGGTATTTAGATTATCATGTTTCATTCTCTTGGTATCCACATTATGTACTTCTTTAATTAAATCAAGAACAAATATACCATTCTCAATGATAGCTTTTGCATAAAACATATTGTTCTTAAAAATGTAACAACATTTGTCCTTTAAAGAAATATCATAATCGTCCATCAAACGACTGAAAGAAATAATACTTTTGGATAAGGCTGGAACATAATAACAATTATTTAATTCCAGTACTAATCCACTAGGAAGAGGCAAATAGTAAGTCCCCACAACTGTTGTAGAGATGTTCTGTCCAGTAGCTGACTGTAAACATATCTCTGCCTTTCCAACTCTTCTAAAGCTTCTAAACCCCTGTAGATCATTACATAAATGAGATCCACATCCGGTATCTAATACCCAAGATTATTTTGAAGCAATAGAATAAGTATTAATTTCAATCATATGAATACCTGAAGTAGAAGCATCAACTTGCTTCTTCTCCTTGAGAGAATATAGATAGGCCTTGCAGTTACGCTTCCAATGACCATCCTTTTCACAATGGAAGCAAGTTCCTTTGGGATTCTCTTTCTTGGCAACCTTCTTCTTGGAGATCCCACCATTCTTTGGCTGCGCCATGGTTATCTTCTTCTTCTTCTACTTCTTGCCTTTAGCAGAAGTGACAACCATGACACTTTTTGGATCCTTCTTAAATGATCCATCAGCTGTCTTGAGCATATTGATTAACTCAGGAATGGATACTTGGATCTTGTTAATGTTGAAGTTAAGCACGAAAGGTGCATAACTTGGAGCCAATGAGTACAAGATTAAATCTATGTATAGATCATTATCCATAACATAGCCAAGTCTACTCAAATGCTCAATATACCCATACATCTTCAATGCATGAGTAGCAGCTGAAGTGCCTTCCACCATTTTATAGCTAAATAGAGCTCGAGCAATCTCATATTGCTCAGTTCTAGCCTAAAAAGAATAAAGCTCCTCTAGATGCAAAATGATGGTTCTAGAATCCATCATTTCATGTTGCTTTTGAAGCTCCGAGGACATAGCACCCAGCATCAGACATGCTGCTGCTTCACTATCCTCCATGTATTTTCGATAAATGCCTTTGATCTCATCAATGGCATCATCTGATGGAAGTGGTGGTGGATCTTTATCCAAGACATAGTGGATCTTTTTAGCTCTGAGAACAATTCTCACTTGCCTGATCCAGTCAGAAAAGTTATTGCCAACCAGCTTGTTATTCAAGATTGAATGTATATTAATGTTCGATGTGCTCATGATGATGACCTAGATGTGAAAAAGAAAAGATATGAGAGCATGTTCATATATATGTATGCATTAATAAGGTCTTTAATTAATCCATTTACTCCCACTATTTTATTACGAATTAATAGCCCTCACTATATAATCCGAGAAAACCCGATGGTTTTCTTAGTGGGCCAATATCCAATCCTTGATATGTAATTTGACCTTGACTGTGGTCAACAAGCCAAATTCCATACCCTTGAAAGGTAGGTATCTCTATACCAATTGTGCCTTTACACAACTATTGGATCATTAGGTTATCAACTCTTGATGCATGCTTATCATATATGCATTCCTTAATCTTGCCTCTAGAACCATTAGCCTTGACTGTGGTCAACAAACTAATGGGCTAGCTAAGATGACCCATTTAATTAGATTTGAACATATTCGATATAATGTGAGCTTGACTGTGGTCAACAATCCACACTATAAAGAACTCTGGTTCTCCTCAAATTAATGGAAGGCTTATATACCTTAGTATTTGTTTGAGGGTTTTAGTTAATTAAGTCTCATCATACATGGTTGGCATACATTGGTATGCATCCTATATCTATCACATAAATATAAGCATACAAATATGGTATAGTTATGGACTTCACTACATTGATTTCCCCGAGCCAAGAGGGAAATCAAAAGGTCACACCTAGGTAGTATGCATGATTCAAACAAGAAAAATAATTACATTATCTTCAAGCTTGTTGGATCTCCATCCGGCTCATCTTGCTCCTTGAAAATGGTCTCCATCTCTATTTCTAATTCTAATCTAAGTAATCTAATTACATATTACAATTTGAAATGAAATACAAACCAAAAACAAGTGGCCGGGACATGAAAGTCCTTATTGGGCCAAAACATGCATAATGCTCAATCACATTGGGCTTTGTCCATAACTATCCATCATGCCAATCATACACCCTTATATGCCTTTCTAATGCATAAAGAAATGGATTGCTAACTTTGTTTCAACCTTTGAAACTATATTTTGAGTTATTTTAATGATGTGATCAAATTAGGAAACTTTTTTCATTTTGGAAACTTTCATTTTAGGAAACCTTTTGCATGCATGTGTTCTTTTCTTAATAATCAATCCAATTGATTATTAATTAATTATAAATTGATTATTTAATTAATTAATCATATTAAATAATTAAAAGAATCAATTTTGGGCTTAAAACAAATGTAGGCCAAAACCCACAGAAGAAAAACCCTAACTGTGTTCACACACAAACTAGTTTTGTGTCTTTTGGAACATTTGGGCCTTTTGGAATGAGCCAAGCCCACTCCAGCCTTTAAAACCCATTAATAAAATTAATTAATGTTTATAATGTTTAATTTAAATCAGCTCCTTGGGCCCACCAAGTCATTCACTAATTTAAATCAAGTCCGTAAACATAATTAAGCCCATGAAGTGGTTTTAATGAATTAAAATTAATCAAATTAATTTAAGGCCCATTTTAATTAATACAATTAATTAAAAATACTTTAATATATCATATATATCAGATTTAGAAGATCAAAAGTCGTTCTAACCAAGAACACACGAAGAACACCAATTTATCGAACTTTCTGACAAAACTAGTTTTCATGCAAAACTTGTTCAATTTTAATTTCGTTAAATCCTACGGGTTAATATCACATATTAAACACATAAAATATCATCTAAATGATTTTTAAATGGATCCATAAGAAATTAAATTAGAACAGCCCCTACATCACCTAAGGTTTCACGCCAAACCCTAATGGGTTTCACGCCAAACCCTAATCACAATCCTTCAAAAGTTTCGTTTTTATTTCCACCAAATTTATTTGATCACACATACAACCAGAAATCAATATTTCTCATTCATAAACAATCAAATCTAATATTTTAAAGTTCATGAAATATAACTCAAAACAAAACAAAACTTATTCTGCAGAAAAATATAGAATTGTATATCCATGGCAAAACCGTGGCTTTGATACCATGTTGGAATTTAATGGTTACATGCATCACATACATGAGCGGAATTTTAAAATTTTTTAAACATTAGATCTGATCTTGCCATGAATACACAATATAACTATATGAGAATAAGAAAAATCACCTTTGATTTTTGTTGAACAGTTGATTTTACTTCGCATCGGGTTGTCGCAAACCACAGTGTCCAAAATCGAACACCTCCAATGAGTAATCCACACTAGAGAGGGGTAAATTGAACCAGCAAATTGGTGTAATACAAGGAGTGGCCAAAATTCAAGAGGCTAACAATGGAAGTGGCGCAAGAAGGAAGAGAGAGATTAAGAGAAAAGACTTTCTTTTTGTTTTAATCACTTAACCCTAATTCTCATTAGGTGGCCTTTTATAGTTAGGTTAAAATTCCAAATCCTTAATGAGATTGGGCTCTTTAAAATTGCTGGAGAATTATTAATTGGGCCTCTGGAATTAATTATAATCATTTGGGCTTAATTAAATCCAAATTAAATCTTTTCATAAAAGACCATGCATAAAATCCACAAACTAGGCCCTTTGTGCATCTAATTGGATTTAAATACCCAAATGGATTCTAAATCTAACAAAATTAAATATGTGGGTTCCATAACACTTATGTAACATATATAAATTAATTTGGTCAATTAAATAGGTCATTAAGGCCTTCTGTTCTGAGGTAGGCGTGTGGCCCTTACAGAAGGGCTTCCGCCAATTGCTTCATTCCTCTGGCCCTTAATAATTGATCCAATGGACTTATTAATTATTATACTAGTCTTATAACACTTATAGTAGTCCTACAACACTTATAAGAAAATAATAATTAATCATGAAATACATTATTTCAATTAGGTCCAATTTTGCAGAACATTTCTCAAAAGTTCCACAGACAATTTTATTTGATCATAATTAATTAAACTCTTTAATTAATTATTATCATATTCTCTTCTCAACCTTCATAATAATATCAAATATTATTATCCTTGTCATTTTACCATTTTACCCTTTTCTCTATATGTGTGTGACCTATTGGGTTCCTGTTCATGTTGGCAGTATAATATGTAATTGTAAGTTTTTCTCAAAACTCACATGATTCAAACTCCTTTAAATCATTTTATCAATCTCTATTGATATTTTGATACATCATTATACAAGTCATGATTGGCCTTTAGCTAGGCATCATGACTACCCAAATGTCAGGAAAGTCATGTGGTTTGACTGTACCCTTCCATAGAAACAGTTACCGTGCAATTACTCCTTTCACCACTCTTATCTCAATTAGATTCTGAGTATGGATTTCTGTCAACTCATATAAATCTAATTATGTATGTTCTATTAATTTAACCATTGTTCCTAAAATGCCCTTCATGGATCTCTATCCATCTCGGCATATTACTCTAGCTAGAAATTCTCTGAACAAGGCAATTATAGAATCATGCGAGATAACTTCCCTTGTTAAATCTGGGATGGTGAATCCTTTGTCAATCACTCAACTATCTTCAAGTAGGTCATGATATACCCAATCTCCTAACTATGTTCACTCCCAGTTGGAAGTAATTAGTTATGGAGTCAAAGTGTACCATTTGCTACTTAAGATAATTTTGGTGATCTCAAGTCTAAGGATACTTGAACAACCGCTATGAAGAGATTCCTCACTGACATAGATTTAATATCCATGTGAGGATTCTCTTTGCAGGTCTTCAATGAACTTGTTCTTCTAACAAGCATCCACATGTTAGCTTTGATTATCATCCATAATCACAGTTATGAGAACCACTGCTTGAATCATTCAAGAAGCATAACATGTGCTAGTCTGTCCGAATTAACAATGTCCTATCTTGTTAATTCTATGACTAGGGATATTTAGATATTAACACATTTGCATGCGATAGACATCTCATATCATGAACACCTTCATGATTGCCTTTGCACTGTGTTTATAATATCTAGGACTTCATTTATTAATTTAAGTTTTACAAACTCATGTATTCAAACATAGCATTAATAAATGAACGATGCCTTTTATTAAGAATATAAATTTCATACATATGAAAAACATCCCTATTACATGGGCTCTAGGGCATACTCTCTAACACTTACAACCATGTGCCTCACACATGATAACTTAAACTGAAACAACATTCTTGGATTGTTCTATCAATTGATATGCATAGGAATACAAAAGATAAAACAAATGCCTCACTTTATTAATTCAAAGTGTTTTATTACAATGCATTGGGGCTAGGGCTTACACTAACAAATAATTCATAGAGAATTCGGCTAAGGTGGAGTTTATGGAAAATCAAATGGAATCAAAGGAGAAATGAAAGGAAAAGATGGAAATAGAATAGAAATTATAGAGAAATCTTGGAAAATAGGTAAGTGGATACCTAAGCTAACTTACTACATGTAAACCTAAATTATGTAATTTGGGGTTTTAGTGTATGTGATGTTTAAATTTAAATTAAAGGTAGAATAATGAAATTAAATGTCAAAGAATTGATTTGGCATAAAAAATTGTATAAAAGAATGAAATAAAAGTGAGAAATTAGTTTTAAACCCTATAATTCTACTTAGAAAAAAATGTTAAATGTGGACTATAATTTAAATAAATGGTAAAATAATGAAGTTGGATGATGAATAATAGAATATATGATGTCAATTGAAAGAACTTATGGTTAGAGATAATGCTTAGTTATTTATAAGAATTAATTAAGTAATGTTAGCATTAATTCAAACTAATAATAGATTAATGCAATTAGATGATGAATAATGAAATATATGATATTAAATACATGAAATTATATCTAGAAATGGTACATTATTTATGAAACCTGTTATGTAAGTAAATAAAATTAAGGTTAGATAAAGAATTATATTAATTTAAGTTTAGATTCATGTTTAATATGTATGAAAAAACATGTTAAGAATGTGTTTAATGAATTAAAAAAATTACATGCATATGACCTAATAATGGCCAAATAGTAAAGTATGGGAATTAAAAAGAATAAGTGATGAAAATGATGAAACAAATTAAGATACCTTGATAAATTGATAAAATAAAATTATTAAATGATAACTGGTGAAGAAAAAAACTAAGAAGAGATAGAACTTCAAGTGGCCGAATGGTAACCTTAAGCTCATTAAGTGATACTTTGATGATTAATTAAATATGTAGCATGAAATGAACATTATAATGGATGCTAGTGAAATTTGGTTGTGTATCATCACATTGAAGCTTGAAATGATTATGGAAACATGTAAAGCATGATAATGTGTAAGAAAACATGATGTATGTATGTGAACATAATATGGCCGAATGGTATTCAATGTCAAAATGGCTTGATTCAATCATATTGAATGATATTACACATGTATACCATGAATGCATGAATTATGAGCACAAATGAATGAGAATTGTTTAAAGGTATATGTCACATAATGAGGAAATTGAGTTAAAGTATGTGAAAAATATGGTATAAGATGAATAATTCAATTGCCCTTAGTTTACAATGGTTAATCCAAAATTTTAGGATATAATGGTTAGACATATGGACATATATCACTGTAGATCATGAAGTGAATTGGTATTGTAGAAAATAATAGGACTATCTATTGAGATGTGCATATTAAACTAATAGTTGAGGAGTTGATCACTTCATATGATCCCTCAACACATTCTGAAGGAGTTGGTCACTCTATGTTGTTCCTCCAGTTCATTTTGGACCATTGGAGTTCTCATCCTACATATCCGGTTTGAGGGTTCCATTGGACACTACTAGGGGCAGAAGTGTAATTATACAAAAAAATAGGGACCAAATGAGAAATTAAGCATAAAAAGATGTCAAAAGTGTGATAAAATAGTGAATAAAGTGAAAAAAGTAGTTAAGCAATTAATAAGGGAAAAATGTGATTACGCAAGAAATCAGAGGTAAAAGTGTAAATTTACACTATAAATTTATAGTTAAGAGGAGAAAAATGGTAAAAAATGATGAAAATGAATGAAAATAAAGTTAGCAAGGACTAAATTATAATTTACCATAATTTAAGGAACTTTAAGGACTAAAATGCAAATTTAAGAACAGAAGTGAATTAAAAACTAAAAAGAAGCAAAAAAGGTAAGTTTATGTAGTAAATATTAAATTATGTATTAAAATGAAAGTTTAAGGGCTAAATTGTCAATTTTCACCTCAACTGAGGAATAAGTGAGAAAAAGATATAAATAAGTAATAATAAGGACTAAATTGTAATTTGAAAAGTTAAAGGAGAAGTTCTAATATAAAATATAATATTAAATTAAAGGTAAAAAGGATGAAAATGTAGAGAAATAAGGTCAACGGGGACTAAATGGTATTTTACCTTGGTAGAAAGGATTAAAGTGTAAATTGAGGGGTGAAAAATGAAATAAAAGATATAAAAAGGGCAAAATGGTAAATTAACATGTAATTAATGAATTACTTGATGGATGAAAGTCCAGGGATTAACGTTTCATTTGCATTAAAGGTTAAGAAATAAAAAAATAAAAATAGTAATAAAAAGGGATCTAGTGGTAATTGGAAAATTAAAAATGTAGATTTAAATTGTTAAGAATGAAATTATGCAAATAATAGAATTAAGAAGGACCAAAATGTAATTTGCCATTATGCAAAGACATTATGAAAAATTAAAATACAAATTAGAAATAAAAGATAAAATAAAAGGTGAAGGGAGATGATTATGTAATTAATGATAAAATACAGTCAAATTATAAATAAGTGAAAGAGAGTAACCAAAGTGTAGAATAAGTATAAAAGAAAGATTAAAGTGTAATTAGGAAAATAAAGAATAGTAATTAAGAAGTGGACTGAAACATTAGTGTAATTTACATGGATGAATAAAAGAGAATTGATAGAGGAAAAGGAAATATTATACAGGTTAAGTGGAAAATTTTATAAGAGACTAAAAAGATCAAGTATCAAGATTAATAATTTGGGAAATAAATATATGATTTAATTCAATAGGACAAGGAAATGCAAATAGAATTAGAAATACAAGCATAAGAGAAAAATATAAGTTAAGGAAAGACTACAAGGACTTAAGATGAAAATAAAAATGAGTTCATGATATATGAATAATAGTTCTCAAAATAGATATTCGGAATCTATATGTATAATTAAACATAATAATAATTCAAAGGAAGGTAAATAATAATTTAAGACTAACGTGACAAACGAGAAACGAATATTAGATTAGAAACTAAATCAAGTATCTAATTGTACAATTATGACAAAAGAAAAGGTTGGAAAAATAAAGATAGAAGCAAATGTTAAAATATGAATCAGGGTCTAAATGGAAACTATAGTAAAATGTTGAAGTAAAGTGTTAAACTATATTATATCATGGCAATGAAAATGTAAAGATTGACCAATACAAGTAAAAATCAGAAATGAAGATTAAAGGCAAAATATTATAAATATATTGAAAAAAAGCGATAATGATGATTATAAGTCAAATGAGATTGATGAAAAATAGCTGTGATATGAAAAATGCCTTGAAGACAAGTTTTGTTTAATAATATATGCAATACGATAAGGACACCAATAAAACTGAATCATGAGAACTAAATTGTATAATGAGTAAGAAAATAAAGCAATCATTTAGAAATAGAAGTATGAGGAAAAGGTTAAAATTAATTGTAGATTAAGCAAAAAAATATGAAATTAAATAATTAGAAACACATATGATATTAAAATGGTTACAAAAGGAGAAAAAAGTATTAGGTATATATGCACGTGTACAAAATAAGAGGACAATCCGATACTAGGAGTTGGGATGAAAATGGCAAAATGATAATATTTGTTAACACCCTTATCCCTTACATAGTTGTAAACACTATATCATGTATCATTAAGCATGCTTACCAGGTTTAATGCTCGAAATATTATTTTTTTTTGTCAAACTTCAAACATAAATCCGACATATATACTACACTATTAACACTTTATTGCATACTTAAGAGTATTATTAAACATTATAATATTAACATCTATTAATCATCTGTACATCACATCCTTGTCAAAGTAAATAAGAATCTTGTAATCAAAATGCATACAACAGTAGACTATACTTTCAATCTATCTCTTTTATGTTGGCCAACCCGCTGTAGATATCATCCTTGAAAAAAATCCTTACTTGTAACCTTCACGGATGAAACACCCATGCTAAGCTATAAAGCTTAGTGGGGAACATAAAACATGTGTATAATATATTCCATGTATAAGATGCATTCTCATTCGTTTGAATACTTACTATTATTATTAAACTATCATATCTTTACATTGTATATTTTTTAACTTTTTAAAGCATTTTGATGTTACCATTACATCATCTGTAATCACACTCAGCACGCTTTATATATATATACATTTATTTAGCATGTAATAAATGGATTAGAAAATCTTGACAAATCTAATAACCTCAGATAGTAAACAATAAAAGCATTTGAAAAGCTAAACAGTTAACATAGCTTGCTTGTATTGTATACTAACTGAGAATTCTTCATGCATTTAACTTGTTTAATTAATTTCAAACATTTGGAACCAATTATAAATAGCATACATACATCATATGTTACTTGGTAACCTTTATTTATTTAAACTTATGAAACAATACAAGCAAATCATGTCAGACATGTAATCAAGCAATATCTTTAATTTTTATATGATGCTTGCTTTGTACCTTATACTTTAATGTCTGTACTGTACTTATAGTATAGCCTGCCTAAGTTCTAAAGATTGATAATGGGAACGGTGGATATCCGAGGGTATCAAAATGGTGGCTATCCAAGGATATCAAGATATAGACCCAAACGGGGTCGACTGTATGGTGGACCGATCAAATTGATTGAAATGGAGTCAACTAACAACCCAAATGGGCTTGTGCATGAATCCAATAGGATTAACTATACTTTATACTTAAATAGGTCACCGGTGGCAGCTGCAACATCCCTATAGGCACCTATTTATCCATAATTGAACTCTAATTGCAGGCAATACTCTATTTAATTTTCTTTTCAAATATCATGCTTGCACTCAACTAGTCAATTTACACATGTATAACCATAAAATAGACATATTATTGCCATGGCATAATTATGTATGCAAGGTTCCTATAATGCCTCACATACATTATTAATCATGCTATCATCATATTTCACATATTAACATGATCATACTATGACAATCACGTAATGTGTCGTACCTGTTCAAGTGCTCATCATAAAATATGCCTTGTTATAAGAACTATGCACTATAGCACATCATATGGATGTGATCATGTAAAAAGATTCATAATCTAAAGTATATGTATATATATATATATACACACACACATGTATTCATATAGTCATATAATAAAACAAGTACTTACTATTAGGCATATGTCATCACATTATGTACTTTAGCATGTTATCAGCAAGGCACTATATGTGAACATGATCATACTAATGTATTTCTTTATTTCATAGTGTAAGTGCATGTTGAAATGCACATTTAATCTTCATAGGAGTACATACATATAAATAATTTTTTACATAATAAGCAAATATTTAAGTTCAATCATATATGCATATTATATATAAATGTCAGTAATCTTTACATAATACATATGTGAACATGTGTGTGTGTGTGTGTGTGTATATATATACATATGTGAACATGTGTGTGTGTGTGTGTGTGTATATATATATATATAAATATATATTTAGGGACTTTTATCAATAATCATATCACATGCTATATCCAATGCAATGTGTTATCGTATAAACACATGTTTAACATAACTATATTTAAAGCAAATATAGAAAACAAATTAAAATTTTGCCTACACAAATCTACATAGGGGCAACATTCTGGGCCCAACTTGTGAGCCACTTATGATTTTGAAAACGCCATTTTTAGGCTAAATGACCTTCTACAATCTTATTCCCCTTTGTGTCTAGTTTCGAAAGCATCAAAATTCACCTTAATATCTTATCTATAGCTCGAGATATATGAGAAAAGCTATATGCCATTCATAGAACCAAAACAATGTTTGTTACCACGTATAAAAATTCATAGAATAAAATTAAGAAAGAATTAGACCAACATTTCTCTTCAAACTTATAGTTCCATCTCTCTAGTTTTACCATAATTTTACTTTTTAGTATTTTAAAAAATCTACCAAAATTTATGCCTAATTTACTAAGGTCTGTTCCCTAACAGTACATCCAGTCCCTACGAATTTCAAGTCAACATTTGACATGTTTGCATACGATTTTAATTCATTCTTTGTACATAAAAAATGTGAACTTAGGAGTCTATTATGCATAGGGATTAATCTCATAGCATTATGACCATTGTACACAAATATATCTCTTTTTTACCACAAACTAGTCCATAATTAGCTTGTATGGATGTTTCTTTAATAGACACTTGCAATTACATTAAATTTAAGTTATAGATAAACTCATGGTATAATTGGAGTTAAGCACACAATTATGTTTATTCCAACCCCAGCCATAGCATGGCAACACTACTCAAGTGAGGTAGCTATAGAGGCTTCAATATCGATAAAATACAATTACAAAATAAATTGCTTTCAATATTATGAAAGTTGATACACTATGACTATGGCCATTATCTTTTCTTTTTATAAAGGCAATGATATTGTTTCTACTTTTTCACATAACTCTAAGCCAATGAAAAACATAATCTATTGTTAATATCAACTTATCTTATATATACCTCATCATCTCTCTTTATTATGAAATCAATTTTACTATATTGCACTCCTAAATACTATATATTATTTATGCTATCTATATTTTCTATACATTGTCAAGCAATTTAAACTCTAAATCATTTAATGGCACTTATCTATATATACTTAATGCTATGACATTAGACTCTAATTTGATACATAAAGCATTAGCATAAAATTACTCTCATATAATGACAAGCTATTAATAATCATTAAGCTTTCATTTTATACATATCTATGCCATACTATAGATTAAAATATTGAGTTAAATTAATCTAAAAACCCTTAGTTCTTACTTTATAGATATTATAATTATCCATTAACATGCTTATCCTAGTAAGCTTGTTGATTGAGAACTTGTTAATTGAGTCCTTAAGTGATGAACAATGTATTTGCAATTGTTCCTTCATGCTAAACATACTCACTCTCTACTGCTCACTGTCCGATTTTTGCATAATATTTTTCACATGGAAAACAACATTTTTCAAGAAACTTTTCTATTAACAATTGATACTTAAGATCTTAAATATATACTATAAAAATTTCAAGTTATTTTGATGTATATCCCCGGAGTTATGACATAAGAAACACCCACTGCTCCAATGACCCACCAAATGAAAAAGGGCTACTGTTTTGGGCATTTTTGAGGCCCTTAGAGGAAAAATTTCATTATTGTTATTTCTATAACATTTGTAGGCACAGCAGCCCCAATTCTATCCTAACTAGAATCATCAAATTCGGAGTTCAAAAACTCAACTTATGATAGCAGTTTCACATTAATGCCTAATATCTTAATCCAAATTTTTGGATAGCAGTTTCACATTAATGCCTAATATCTTAACTCAAGTCAATATACTTATAAAATCCATAATCAACATAGGTATTAATGCATGCAAGAAATAATAGTTCCCAAACCTAATTTTGAAGCTTCAAATCAATCCTTTATTCATTAAACCTTCCTTTTCCATCCGAAAACAAAGAAAGAAAATGAAGAAAATGGTATTTAATTCTTACAATAAAATGCAAAAGAGACTTAAGAGAGAGAGGCAAGTTCCTTGAATTTATATGGCTGCATGTTCCCATTAGTAAAATAAAGCCACCTCTCCTCTAAACACTACAATGTGATTACCAGCTTCAAGAGATTTTAGTGGGCAAATCCCACTTCACTCCTTGCATGCATTGCCTTCTAAAAAAACTACCCAACTATACTTCTAATTTAAATTGCAACCAACCATTTAACAATTAATCACAATTTGACCTCGAAACTTATTTTCTTTACCTCAATTATACACTTAAATATTTTTATACCAAATAATTGATAAGTAATTTGAAATTATTGCTTGTCCTTATTCCTCCAATCCGAAATTAATGCGTTTTAATTAGTCTATATCAAATAATAATTCATTAAATCATGCAATTTCAACTAGGGTCATTTTTTGGGGTCTTACAACTCTCTCTTCCTTAAAGAATTTCGTCCTCGAAATTCAAACTTGTAATCTGTATAATTATTACTATTCGCATTCCATAACTTTGCAGCAACTATAACCAACTCCAACCAAAACCTTTACATTTAATTCCTCCTATTCGATCTAACTTATCTCTATATTACTATAGTTCTTTTTCTTACTATCAAATTATACTTATGCTCATTATATTTCCTATCAATCTTCCTTTCTAGCTGGGGCTATACATATGATATGATGCTATTCATGATTTATCAGATGCCAAGCGATGCTATGCGATGAATGTATGATTCCATGTATGCAATAGAATACAAATATGTATTCTCATGTACTGTATATCTATTGTCCCATCCAATATGAAGTATTTGGTGGATAACCCATGCCTGTTAAGGAATCAATGATAGGTATATAGAGTTTCTTAATCAACCTGAATATATCATTCAATAACTTACTTGTTGTAGTAGCTATATTAGGAACGATAAAAGTCAAACTCTAAAGCCGATCGATTTTCGAATCTATAAAATAGAGACATCTGTAGTGGCCAACACACTTTAACTATCTAAACATTTACTTTTTATACTCTTATTGTCCAGAAACAACTAAACCTATGCTCTGATACCACTAATTGTAACACCTTTATCCCCTACATAGTTGTAAAAACTATCTCCTATATCATTAAGCATACTTGCTAGGTTTAATGCTCGAAATATTATTTTTTTTAAACTTCAAACATAAATCCGACAAATAAACTACACTATTAACACTTTATTTCATACTTGAGAGTATTATGAAACATTACAATATTTATATTTATTAATCATCTGTAAATCACATCCTTGTCAAAGTAAATAAGAATATTGTAATCAAAATGCATTCAACAGTAGACTATGCTTTCAATCTCTCTCATTTATGTTAGCCAACCCGATGTAGATATCATCCCTGGGAAAAAATCCTTACTTGTAACCTACACGGATGAAACACCCGTGCTAAGCTATAAAGCTTAGTGGGGAACATAAAACATGTGGACGACCCCTTTTTAAAGATTGTCAAGTTGAAAACACATATATACACATCTTAAAGAAAATAAACCAATCATTATAAACAATATTCACAATAATCTCCCAATGCTATATTCTATTATGCTATTCTTGTAACCAATAACAATACCTATTGATATTTCCTTTGCTTATCAATTTCATACCTTTATCAATATTTATTCAATACTTAAATCCTATACATCAAGCTTACTTTCTGGATTTCTTTATGTTACTTTTGACCAATTACTTTGAATTATTAGTTATCAAACATTGATGACTATATTATTCATGTATCAATATCAATTACTAAATATTTATTAACTAAGCCATATTTCTATCACTTATTTACAAATATTTATATATATACTTTATCTATACTTTATGAGTTCCCACAATTTGATCTTAGTGATTAGTTTGATATACTTAACTATCTTAGAAACATGGTACTGTATTCAAATAACTTCTATTCCCTATACATATGTATAATATATTACATGTATAAGATGCATTCTCATTCGTTTGAATACTTACTAATATTATTAAACTATTATATATTTACCTTGTATATTTTTTAACTTTTTAAAGCATTTCGATGTTACCATTACATCATATGTAATGACACTCAGCATGCTTTATATATATATATATATATATATCAATGGATTAGAAAATCTTGACAAATCTAATAACCTCACATAGTAAACAATAAAAGCATTTGAAAAGCTTAATAGTTAACTTAGCTTGTTTGTATTGTATACTAACCGAGAATTCTTATGGTATAATAAGAGTTAAGCACACAATTACATTTATTCCAACCCCAGTCATAGTATGGCAATAATATTCAAGTGAGGTAGCTATAGAGGCTTCAATATCGATACGATACAATTACAAAATAAATTGCTTTCAATATTATCAAAGTTGATACACTAGGACTATGGCTATTATCTTTTCTTTTTATGAAGGCAATTATATTGTTTCTACTTTTTCACATAACTCTAGGCCAACGAAAAACATAATCTATTGTTAATATCAACTTATATTATATATACCTCATCATCTCTCTTTATTATGAAATCAATTTTACTATATTGCACTCCTAAACACTGTATGTTATTTATGCTATCTATATTTTCTATACGTTGTCAAGGAATTTAAACTCTAAATCATTTAATGGCACTTATCCGTATATACTTAATGCTGTGACATTAGACTCTAATTTGATACATAAAGACATCAGCATATAATTACTCTCATATAATGACAAGCTATTAATAATCATTAAGGTCAATTATATACTTTCATTTATATACATATCTATGCCATACTATAGATTAAATTATTAAGTTAAATTAATCTAAAAACCCTTAGTTTCTACTTTATAGACATTATAATTATCCATTAGCATGATCATCCTAGTAAGCTTGTTGATTGAGAACTTGTTAATTGAGTCCTTAAGTTATTAACAATGTATTTGCAATTGTTCCTTCATGCTAAACATACTCACTCTCTACTGCTCACTGTCTGATTTTTGCATAATCTTTTTCACATGGAAAATGTTATTTTTTAGGAAACTATTCTTCTTAACAATTGATATTTAAGATCTTAAATATATACAATAAAAATTTGAAGTCATTTTGATGTATATCCCAGGAGTTATAACATAAGAAACACCTACGGCTCCAATGACCCGCCAAATGAAAAAGGGCTACTATTTTTCGTATTTTTGAGGCCTTTAGAGGAAAAATTTCATTATTATTATTTCTATAACATTTGTAGGTACATAAGTCCCAATTCTATCCCAACTAGATGCATCAAATTCGGAGTTCAAAAACTCAACTTACGATCAAAATAGTTATTGGAGGTCAATCCGAATTTTTGGATAGCACTTTCAAATTAATACCTAATATCTTAATTCAAGTCAATATACTTATAAAATCCATAATATACACAAGTGTTAGTTAATGCATGCAAGAAATAATAGTTCCCAAACCTGATTTTGTAACCTCAAATCAATCCTTTATTTATTAAACCTTCCTCTTCCATCCGGAACCAAAGAAAGAAAATGAAGAAGATGGTCTTTAATTCTTACAACAAAATGCAAAAGAGACTTAAGAGAGAGAGGCAAGTTCTTTGAATTTATATGGTTACATGTTCCATTAACAAAACAAAGACACCTCTCCTCTAAACACTACCACGTGATTACCAACTTCAATGGGTTTTAGTGGGCAAATCCCACTTCACTCCTTGCATGCATTGCCTTCTAAACAAACTACACAACTATACTTCTAATTTAAACTACAACCAACCATTTAACTATTAACCACAATTTGACCCCGAAACTTATTTTCTTTACCTCAATTATACACTTAAATATTTTTATACAAAACAATTCATAAGTAATTACTCCAATTCGAAATTCACGCGTTTTAATTACTCTAAATCAAATAATAATCCATTAAATCACATAATTTCAACTAGGGTCATTTTTTTGGGGCCTTACAACTCCCTCTCCCTTAAAGAATTTTGTCCTCGAAATTCAAACTTGTAATTTGTTTAATTATTACTATTCACATTCCATAACTCTGCTGCAGGTATAACCAACTTCAACCAAAACCTTTACATTTAATTCCTCTTATTCGATCCAACTTATCTCCATATTACTATAGTTCTTTTTCTTACTATCAAATTATACTTATGCTCATTATATTTCCTGTCAGTCTTCCTTTCCAGCTGGGGCTATACATAGGATATGATGCTATTCATGTTTTATCAGATTACATGCGATGCTATGCGATGAATTTATGATTCCATGTATGCAATAGAATACAAATATGTATTCTCATATACTGTATATCTGTTGTCCCATCCCATATGAAGTATTTGGTGGATAACCCATGCTTGTTAAGGAATCACTGATAGGTATATAGAGCATATTAATCAACCTGAATATATCATTCAATAAATTACATGTTGTAGTAGCTATATTAGGAACGATAAAAGTAAAACTTTATAGTCGACTGATGTTAGAGAGTATGCCCTAGAGCCCATGTAATAAGGATGTTTTTCATATGTATGAAATTTATATTCTTAATAAAAGGCATCATTCATTTATTAATGCTATGTTTGAACACATGAGTTTGTAAATCTCAAATTAATAAATGAAGTCCTAGATATTATAAACACAGTGCAAAGGCAATCATGAAGGTGTTCATGATGTGAGATGTCTATCGCATGCAAATGTGTTAATATCTAAATATCCCTAGTCATAGAATTAACAAGATAGGACATTGTTAATTCGGACAGACTAGCACATGTTATGCTTCTTGAATGGTTCAAGCAGTGGTTCTCATAACTGTGATTATGGATGATAATCAAAGCTAACATGTGGATGCTTGTTAGAGGAACAAGTTCATTGGAGACCTGCAAAGAGAATCCTCATATGGATATTAAATCTATGTCAGTGAGGAATCTCTTCATAGCGGTTGTGCAAGTATCCTTAGACTTGAGATCACCAAAGTTATCTTAAGTAGCAAGTGGTATACTTTGACTCCATAACTGATTACTTCCAACTGGGAGTGAACATAGTTAGGAGATTTGGCATATCATGACCTACTTGAAGATATTTGAGTGATTGACAAAGGATTCACCATCCCAGATTTAACAAGGGAAGTTATCTCGCATGATTCTATAATTGCCTTGTTCAGAGAATCTCTGGCAAGAGTAATATGCCGAGATGGATGGAGATCCATGAAGGGCATTTTAGGAACAATGGTTAAATTAATAGAACATACATAATTAGATTTATATGAGTTGACAGAAATCCATACTCAGAATCTAATTGAGATAAGAGTGGTGAAAGGAGTAATTGCACGGTAACTGTTTCTATGGAAGGGTACAGTCAAACCACATGACTTTCCTGACATTTGGATAGTCATGATGCCTAGCTAGAGGCCAATCATGACTTGTATAATGATGTATCAAAATATCAATAGAGATTGATAAAAGGATTTAAAGGAGTTTAAATCATGTGAGTTTTGAATAGAACTCACAATTACATATTATACTGCCAACATGGACAGGAACCCAATAGGTCACACACATATAGAGAAAAGGGTAAAATGGTAAAATGACAAGGATAATAATATTTGATATTATTATGAAGGTAGAGAAGAGAATATGATAATAATTAATTAAAGAGTTTAATTAATTATGATCAAATAAAATTGTCATCGAAACTTTTGAGAAATGTTCTGTAAATTGGACCTAAATAAAATAATGTATTTCATGATTAATTATTATTGTCTTATAAGTGTTATAAGACTACTATAAGTATTATAGGACTGATATAATAATTAATAGGACCATTGGAGGAATTATTAAGGGCCAGAGGAATGAAGAAAGTTGGCGAAAGCCCTCCAGAATAGGGCCACACGCCAACTCCATACAGAAGGGCTTAGAGTGCTTTTTCTTGGACCAAATTAATTTATATATGTTACATAAGTGTTATGGAACTCACATATTTAATTTGGTTGGATTTGGAATCCATTTGGGTATTTAAATCCAATTAGATGGACATAGGGCCTAGTTTGTGGATTTTGTGCATGGTCTTTTATGAAAAGATTTAATTTGGATTTAATTAAGCCCAAATGATTATAATTAATTCCAGAGGCCCAATTAATAATTCTCCAACAATTTTAAAGAGCCCAATCTCATTAAGGCGTTGGAATTTTAACCTAACTATAAAAGGCCAACTAATGAGAATTAGGGTTAAGTGATTAAAACAAAAGGAAAGTCTTTTCTCTTAATTCTCTCTCTCTTTCTGTGCCAACTCCTAAGCTAGCTCTTGGGAATTTCGGCCAGCCCTAGTTAAACACCAATTTCTTGGTTCAATTTACCCCTCTCTAGTGTGGATTACTCATTGGAGGTGTTCGTTTTTGGACACTGTGGTTTGCAACAATCCGGTGCGAAGTAAAATCAACTGTTCAACAAAACTCAAAGGTGATTTTTCTTATTCTCATATAGTTATATTCTGTATTCATGGCAAGATCAGATCTAATGGTTAAAAAATTTTAAAATTTCGCTCATATATGTGATGCATGTAATCGTTAAAATCCAACAACTGATTTTCTAATCTATAAAACATATCTGTAGTGGCCAACACACTTTAAATATCTAAACATTTACTTTCTATACTCTTATTGTCCAAAAATGACTAAACCTATGCTCTGATACCACTAATTGTAACACCCTTATCCCCTACATAGTTGTAAACACTATATCCTGTATGATTAAGCATGCTTGCCAGGTTTAATGCTCGAAATATATTTTTTTTGTCAAACTTCAAACATAAATCCGACATATAAACTACACTATTAACACTTTATTGCATACTTAAGAGTATTATTAAACATTACAATATTTACATCTATTAATCATATGTACATCACATCCTTGTTGCATTCAATAGTAGACTATACTTTGAATCTCTCTCTTTTGTGTTGGCCAACCCGCTGTAGATATCATCCCTGGGAAAAAATTCTTACTTGCAACCTACATGGATGAAACACCCATGCTAAGCTATAAAACTTAGTGGGGAACATAAAACATGTGGACGACACCTTTTTAACGATCGTCAAGTTGAAAACACATATATACACATCTTAAAGAAAATAAACCAATAATTATAAATAATATTCACAATAATCTCCCAATGCTATATTCTATTATGCTATTCTTGTAACCAATAACAATACCTATTGATATTTCATTTGCTTATCATTTTCATACCTTTATCAATATTTATTCAATACTTGAATCCTATACATCAAGCTTACTTTCTGGATTTCTTTATGTTACTCTTGACCAATTACTTTGAATTATTAGTTGTCAAACATTGATGACTATATTATTCATGTATCAATATCAATTGCCAAACATTTATTAACTAAGACATATTTCTATCACTTATTTACAAAAATTTATATATACACTCTATCTATACTTTATGAGTTCCCACAATTTGATCTTAGCGATCACTTTGATATACTTAACTATCTTAGAAACATGGTACTGTATTCAAATAACTTCTATTCCCTATACATATGTATAATATATTCCATGTATAAGATGCATTCTCATTCGATTGAATGCTTACTATTATTATTAAACTATTATATCTTTACCTTGTTTTTTTTAACTTTTTAAAGCATTTCGATGTTACCAATACATCATCTATAATCACACTCAGCACGCTTTATATATATATACATTTATTTAACATGTAATCAATGGATTAGAAAATCTTGACAAATCTAATAACCTCACATAGTAAACAATAAAAGCATTTGAAAAGCCTAACAGTTAACTTAGCTTGCTTGTATTGTATATTAATTGAGAATTGTTCATGCATTAACTCGTTTAAGTAATTTCAAACATTTGGAACCAATAATAAATAGCATACATATATCATGTGTTACTTGGTAACCTTTATTTATTTAAACTTATGAAACAATACAAGCAAATCATGTCAGACATGTAATCAAGCAATATCTTTAATTTTTATATGATGCTTGCTTTGTACCTTATACTTCCATGTCTGTACTGTACATATAGTATAGCCTGCTAAGTTCTAATTGTGGATAATGGGAACGGTAGATACCCGAGGGTTTCAAAACGGTGGATATCCGAGGATATCAAGATATAGACCCAAATGGGATCAATTGTACGGTGGACCGATCAAATTGACTGAAACAGAGTCAACTAACAACCAAAATGGGCTAGTGTATGAATCCAGTAGGATCAACTGTACTTCAGACCTAAAAAGGTCAAAGGTGGTAGTTGCAACACCCTATAGGCGCCTATCTATCCATAATTTAACCCTAATTGCAGGCAATACTCTATTTAATTTTCTTTTCATATATCATGCTTGTAGTCAACTAGTCAATTTGCACATGTATAACCATAAAATAGACATATTATTGCCATGGCATAATTATGTCTGCAAGGTTCCTATAATGCCTCACATACTTTATTAATCATGCTATCATCAGATTTAACATATTAATATGATCATACTATGACAATCATATAATGTGTCGTACCTATTAAAGTTCTCATCATAAAACATGCCTTGTTATATGAAATTTGTACTATAGCACATCATATGGATGTGATCATGTAAAAAGATTCATAATCATAAGTATATATATATATACACATATGTATTCATATAGGAATATAACAAAACAAGTACTTACTATTAAGCATACGTTGTCACATTATTTACTTTAGCATGTTATCAATAAGGCACTATATGTGAACATGATCATACTAATGTATTTCTTTATTTCATAGTATAAGTGCATGTTGAAATACACATTTACTTTTCATAGGAGTACATACATATAAATAATTTTGCATATAATAAGCAAGTATTTAAGTTCATCACATATGCATATTTGATATAATTGTCAACAATCTTTACTTAAATACATATATGAACATGTGTATATATATACATATATATATATATATATATATGTATATATTTAGGGACTTTTATCAATAATCATATCACATGCTATATCCAATCCAATGTGATATCATATAAACACATATTTAACCTAACTATATTTAAAGCAAATATAGGAAACAAATTAAAATTCTGCCTACACAAATTTGCATAGGGGCAGCATTCTGGGCCCAACTTGTGAGCCACTTATGATTTTGAAAACGTCATTTTTAGGCTAAATGACATTCTATAATCTTATTCAACTTTATGTCTAGTTTCCAAATCATAAAAATTCACCTTAATATCTTATCTATAGCTCGAGATATATGAGAAAATCTATAGGCTATTCATAGAACCAAAATAGTGTTTGTTACCACTTAAAAAAATCAGAGAATAAAATTAAGAAGGAATTAGACCAACATTTCTTCATCAAAATTATACTTCCATATCTCTAGTTTATCAAAATTTTTCTTTGTAGCATTTTAACAAATCAACCAAAATTTATGCCCAATTTACTAAGGTCTATTCCCTAACAATACATCTAGTCCCTACGAATTTCAAGTCAACATTTGACATGCTTTTATACGATTTTAATTCATACTTCCTACATAAAAAATGTGAATTTATGAGTCTATTATACAATGGAATTAATCTCATATCATTCTGACCATTGTACACAAAGATATCTCATTTTAACCACAAACTGTTCCATAATTAGCTTGTATGGATGTTTCTTTAATAAACACTTGCAATTACATTAAATTTAAGCTGTAGATAAACTCATGGTATAATCAGAGTTAAGCATACTATTACATTTATTCCAACCCTAGTCATAGTATGGCAACAATATTCAAGTGAGTTAGCTATAGAGGCTTCAATATCGATAAAATACAATTTCAAAATAAATTGCTTTCAATATTATCAAAGTTGATACACTATGACTATGGCTATTATCTTTTTTTATGAAGGCAATTATATTGTTTCTACTTTTTCACATAACTCTAAGACAATGAAAACATAATCTATTGTTAATATCAACTTATCTTATATATACCTCATCATCTCTCTTTATTATGAAATCAATTTTACTATATTACACTCCTAAACACTATATATTATTTATGCTATCTATATTTTCTATACATTGTCAAGCAATTTAAAATCTAAATCATTTAATGGCACTTATATGTATATACTTAATGCTATGACATTAGACTCTAATTTGATACATAAAGACATCAACATATAATTACTCTCATATAATGACAAGCTATTAATAATCATTAAGCTCAATTATATACTTTCATTTATGTACATATCTATGCCATACTATAGATTAAATTATTAAGTTAAATTAATCTAAAAACCCTTAGTTCCTTCTTTATAGATATTATAATTATCCATTAACATGCTCATCCTAGTAAGCTTGTTGATTGAGAACTTATTAATTGAGTCCTTAGGTGATTAATAATGTATTTGCAATTGTTCCTTCATGCTAAACATACTCACTCTCTACTGCTCACTATCCGATTTTTACATAATATTTACACATGGAAAATGACATTTTTCAGGAAAATTTTCTTCTTAACAATTGATACTTAAGATCTTAAATATATACTATAAGAATTTCAAGTCATTTTGATGTATATCCCAGGAGTTATAACATAAGAAACTTCTACTACTCCAATGACTTGCCAAATGAAAAAGGGCTACTATTTTTGGCATTTTTGAGGATGTTAGAGGAAAAATTTTATTATTGTTATTTCTATAACATTTTTAGGCACAGAAGTCCCGGTTCTATCCCACTAGAATAATTAAATTAGGAGTTCAAAAACTCAACTTATGATCAAAATAGTCATTGGGGGTCAATCCGAATTTCTGGATAGCGCTTTCACATTAATGCCTAATATCTTAATTCAAGTTAATATACTTATAAAATCCATAATCAACACAAGTATTAATGCATGCAAGAAATAATAGTTCCCAAACCTAATTTTGTAGCTTTAAATCAATCCTTTATTCATTAAACCTTCATTTTCCATCCGCAACCAAAGAAAGAAAATGAAGAAGATGGTCTTTAATTCTTACAACAAAATGCAAAAGAGACATAAGAGAGAGAGGCAAGTTCCTTGAATTTATATGGCTGCATGTTCCCAGTAACAAAACAAAGCCACCTCTCATCTAAACACTACACGTGATTACCAACTTCAATGGGTTTTAGTGGGCAAATCCCACTTCATTCCTTGCATGCATTGCCTTCTAAAAAAACAACCCAACTATACTTCTAATTTAAATTACAACCAACCATTTAACTATTAACCACAATTTGACCCCGAAACTTATTTTCTTTACCTCAATTATACCCTTAAATATTTTTATACCAAACAATTAATAAGTAATTTGAAATTATCGCTTGTCCTTATTACTCCAATTCAAAATTTATGCGTTTTAATTAGTCTAAATCAAATAATAATCCATTAAATCATGTAATTTCAACTATGATCATTATTTAGGGCCTTACAACTCACTCTCCCTTAAAGAATTTTGTCCTCGAAATTCAAAATTATAATCTGTATAATTATTACTATTCTAATTCCATAACCCTGTTGCAGCTATAACCAACTCCAACCAAAACATTTAAATTTAATTCCCCCTATTCAATCCAACTTATCTCCATATTACTATAGTTCTTTTTCTTACTATCAAATTATACTTATGCTCATTATATTTCCTATCAGTCTTCCTTTCTAGTTGGGGCTATACATATGATATGATGCTATTCATGTTTTATCAGATGACATGTGATTCTATGCGATGAATGTATGATTCCATGTATGCAATATAATACAAATATGTATTCTCATGTACTATATATCTGTTATCCCATCCCATATGAAGTATTTGGTGGATAACCAATGCCTATTAAGGAATCACTAACAGGTATATAGAGCATCTTAATCAACCTAAATATATCATTCAATAAATTACTTATTGTAGTAGCTATATTAGGAACGATAAAAGTCAAACTTTAAAGTCGACCGAATTTTTGAATCTATAAAACATAGATATCTGTAGTGGTCAACACACTTTAACTATCTAAACATTTGTTGGAATTTAACGGTTACATGCATCACATACATGAGCGGAATTTTAAAATTTTTTAACCATTAGATCTGATCTTGCCATGAATACACAATATAACTATATGAGAATAAGAAAAATCACCTTTGATTTTTGTTGAACAGTTGATTTTACTTCGCACCGGGTTGTCGCAAACCACAGTGTCCAAAATCGAACACCTCCAATGAGTAATCCACACTAGAGAAGGGTAAATTGAACCAACAACTTGGTGTTCAACTAGGGCTGGCCGAAATTCCCAAGAGCTAGCTTGGGAAGTGGCGCAAAAGGGAGAGAGAATAAGTGAAAGGACTTTCCTTTTGTTTTAATCACTTAACCCTAATTCTCATTAGTTGGCCTTTTATAGTTAGGTTAAAATTCCAACTCCTTAATGAGATTGGGCTCTTTAAAATTGCTGGAGAATTATTAATTGGGCTTCTGGAATTAATTATAATCATTTGGGCTTAATTAAATCCAAATTAAATCTTTTCATAAAAGACCATGCACAAAATCCACAAACTAGGCCCTTTGTGCATCTAATTGGATTTAAATACCCAAATGGATTCCAAATCCAACCAAATTAAATATGTGAGTTCCATAACACTTATGTAACATATATAAATTAATTTGGTCCAAGAAAAAGCCCTCTAAGCCCTTCTGTATGAAGTTGGCGTGTAGCCCTCTTCTGGAGGGCTTCCTCCAACTTCTTCATTCCTTTGGCCCTCTATAATTTCTCCAATGGTCCTATTAATTATTATATCAGTCCTATAACACTTATAGTAGTCTTATAACACTTATAAGACAATAATAATTAATCATGAAATACATTATTTCATTTAGGTCCAATTTACAGAACATTTCTCAAAAGTTCCGCGGACAATTTTATTTGATCATAATTAATTAAACTCTTTAATTAATTATTATCATATTCTCCTCTCTACCTTTATAATAATATCAAATATTATTATCCTTGTCATTTTACCATTTTACCCTTTTCTCTATATGTGTGTGACCTATTGGGTTCCTGTCCATGTTGGCAGTATAATATGTAATTGTGAGTTCTATTCAAAACTCACATGATTTAAACTCCTTTAAATCAATTTATCAATCTCTATTGATATTTTGATACATCATTATACAAGTCATGATTGGCCTCTAGCTAGGCATCATGACTACCCAAATGTCAGGAAAGTCATGTGGTTTGACTGTACCCTTCCATAGAAACAGTTACCGTGCAATTACTCCTTTCACCACTCTTATCTCAATCAGATTCTGAGTATGGATTTCTGTCAACTCATATAAATCTAATTATGTATGTTCTATTAATTTAACCATTGTTCCTAAAATGCCCTTCATGGATCTCCATCCATCTCGGCATATTACTCTGGCCAGAGATTCACTGAACAAGGTAATTATAGAATCATGTGAGATAACTTCCCTTGTTAAATCTGGGATGGTGAATCCTTTGTCAATCACTCAACTATCTTCAAGTAGGTCATGATATACCCAATCTCCTAACTATGTTCACTCCCAGTTGGAAGTAATCAGTTATGGAGTCAAAGTATACCACTTGCTACTTAAGATAACTTTGGTGATCTCAAGTCTAAGGATACTTGCACAACCGCTATGAAGAGATTCCTCACTGACATAGATTTAATATCCATATGAGGATTCTCTTTGCAGGTCTCCAATGAACTTGTTCCTCTAACAAGCATCCACATGTTAGCTTTGATTATCATCCATAATCACAACTATGAGAACCATTGCTTGAACCATTCAAGAAGCATAACATGTGCTAGTCTGTCCGAATTAACAATGTCCTATCTTGTTAATTCTATGACTAGGGATATTTAGATATTAACACATTTGCATGCGATAGACATCTCACATCATGAACACCTTCATGATTGCCTTTGCACTGTGTTTATAATATCTAGGACTTCATTTATTAATTTAAGATTTACAAACTCATGTATTCAAACATAGCATTAATAAATGAATGATGCCTTTTATTAAGAATATAAATTTCATACATATGAAAAACATCCCTATTACATGGGCTCTAGGGCATACTCTCTAACAATCTCCCACTTGCACTAGAGCCAATCACTCATATGTCTCAGACCCATGCTATTTATATGGTGATCATGCTTTATCTGGGAAAGTGCTTTAGTGAGGGGATCCGCCACATTGTCATCTGTGGGAACCCTTTCTATTTTCACATCATTTCTAGCTACTATTTCCCTTATGAGATGGTAGCGTCTGAGAACATGTTTGGATCGCTGATGAGACCGTGGTTCCTTTGCTTGCGCAATGGCTCCATTGTTGTCACAATATAAAGGAATCGGATCAACAATGCTAGGCACCACTCCTAGTTCAGTTATGAACTTTTTGATCCAGACTGCTTCTGAAGCAGCAATGTACTCAGCTTCTGTCGTGGAATCAGCAGTTGTTTCTTGTTTGGAACTTTTCCAACTAACTGCTCCTCCTCCCATTATGAACACATAACCAGATTGTGATTTACAATCATCTTTGTCAGATTGGAAGCTGGCATCCGTATACCCATTTACTTCCAAACTGCCCTCTCCAAATACCAAGAATACATCCTTAGTCCTTCTCAAGTACTTAAGAATATTCTTGACAGCTGCCCAATGTTCCTCTCCAAAATTAGATTGGAATCTGCTTGTGACACTCAAAGCAAATGCTACATCTGGACGTGTACATAACATAGCATACATGATAGAACCAATTGCAGATGCATATGGTATTCTATTCATGCTCTCTCTATCCTCCAGTGTCTGTGGACACATAGACTTAGAAAGGTGTTTCCCATGCACCATGGGTATAAACCCTTTCTTAGAGAGATCCATATTGAACCTCTTCAATACTTTATCTATATATGTACTTTGAGAAAGACCTAGCAACCTATTGGATCTATCTCTATAGATCCTTATTCCCAGAATATAGGATGCTTCTCCAAGGTCTTTCATGGAGAATTGCTTGGATAACCATATTTTAACAGATTGGAGAAGAGAAACGTCATTTCCCATGATCAATATGTCATCTACATATAGAACTAGGAAGACAATTGCACTCCCACTGACCCTTTTATACACACAAGGTTCATCTTCATTCTGTGAGAAACCAAACTCTTTGATTGTCTCATTGAATCGTATGTTCCAACTCCTAGAGGCTTGCTTCAATCCATAAATGGATCTTTGAAGCTTGCATACCTTTTCGCCATTTCCTGATGTGAATCCTTCTGGTTGTGTCATATACACATCCTCGGTAAGATTTCCATTAAGGAAAGCTGTCTTCACATCCATCTGCCAAATCTCATAATCATAATGAGCTGCAATGGCTAAAAGTATTCTTATAGACTTAAGCATCGCTACAGGAGAAAAAGTTTCGTCATAGTCAATACCTTCTTTTTGACGATAACCTTTTGCTACTAAGCGAGCTTTATAGGTAACTATATTACCTTCCATGTCAGTCTTCTTTTTGAAGACCCATTTGCACCCTATGGGTTTTATCCCTTCAGGTGGTTGAGTTAAAGTCCATACTTTATTCTCATACATGGAGTCCATTTCGGACTGCATAGCCTTAAGCCATAAATCACGTTCTGAACTGTTCAAAACTTCTTGATAGCTTGTAGGCTCATTGTCCTCTACTACAGTTATGCCTCTATCCGAATCAATGTGAAATCCATATCTCACAGGGATAGAACGCATCCTAGTAGACCTTCTAGGATTCTGTGTATAATCAGGTTCAACTGTAATCTCATCATTATGAAATTCAGTTTCGGGTTCTATCGGTTGATCTACTTCTATTTGTGGGTCCTGAACTTCACCAAGTTCAATTTTACTCCCACTGTCTTCTCGTAGGAGAAACTCTTTTTCCAAGAAGACAGCATGCCTTGAAACAAACACTTTTTGTTCTAAGGGATTATAGAAATAATATCCAAACGTTTCTTTTGGATATCCCACAAATAAACATTTGTCAGACTTAACATCCAGTTTGTCTGACATTGTCCTCTTCACATAAGCAGGACAACCCCATACTTTCATATGAGAAAGCGTGGGTTTCTTGTTATTCCACATCTCATATGGAGTAACATCAACCGATTTACTAGGAACTCTATTTAACACATAAACAGCAGTTTCTAGTGCATATCCCCAAAAAGACTTAGGCAAGTCCGCTCGGCTCATCATTGATCGAACCATATCTAATAGTGTTCGATTCCTCCTTTCGGATACACCATTGTGTTGTGGTGTATATGGAGGAGTCCATTGAGATAAAATCCCATTATCTCTAAGATAATCCTGAAACTCTTGACTTAAGTATTCTCCACCTCGATCTGATCTAAGTGTTTTAATACTTTTGCCAAGTTGTTTCTCTACTTCATTTCTGAATTCTTTGAACTTTTCAAATGCTTCAGACTTATATTTCATTAGATAGATGTATCCAAACCTGGAATAATCATCTATGAAAGTAATGAAGTAGGAGTAACCTCCTCTAGCATGTGTAGTCATTGGACCACATACATCCGAATGTATTAAGTCCAAAACCATTTTAGCTCGTTCTCCTTTACCAATAAAGGGAGCTTTTGTCATTTTTCCCAATAAACAAGATTCGCATGTATCAAATGATTCATAATCAAATGATCCCAAATCACCTGACTTGTGCAATTTGGTCATGCATTTTTCATTTATGTGGCCTAAACGACAATGCCATAAGTATGAGGTATTTAGATTATCATGTTTCATTCTCTTGGTATCCACATTATGTACTTCTTTAATTAAATCAAGAACAAATATACCATTCTCAATGATAGCTTTTGCATAAAATATATTGTTCTTAAAAATGTAACAACATTTGTCCTTTAAAGAAATATCATAATCGTTCATTAAACAACTGAAAGAAATAATACTCTTGGACAAAGCTGGAACATAATAACAATTATTTAATTCCAGTACTAATCCACTCGGAAGAGGCAAATGATAAGTCCCCACAACAGTTGTAGAGATGTTTTGTCCAGTAGCTGACTGCAAACAAATCTCTGCCTTTCCAACTCTTCTAAAGCTTCTAAGCCCCTGTAGATCATTACATAAATGAGATCCACATCCGGTATCTAATACCCAAGATTGTTTTGAAGCAATAGAATAAGTATTAATTTCAATCATATGAATACCTGAAGTAGATGCAACAGCTTGCTTCTTCTCCTTAAGAGAATCTAGATAGGCCTTGCAGTTACGCTTCCAATGACCATCTTTTCCACAATGGAAGCAAGTTCCTTTGGGATTCTCTTTCTTGGCAACCTTCTTCTTGGAGATCCCACCATTCTTTGGCTGCGCCTTGGTTATCATCTTCTTCTTCTGCTTCTTGCCTTTAGCAGAAGTGACAACCATGACACTTTTTGGATCTTTCTTAAATGATCCATCAGCTGTCTTGAGCATGTTGATTAACTCAGGAATGGATACTTGGATCTTGTTCATGTTGAAGTTAAGCACAAAAGGTGCATAACTTGGAGCCAACGAGTACAAGATTAAATCTATGTATAGATCATTATCCATAACATAGCCAAGTCTACTCAAATGCTCAATATACCCATACATCTTCAATGCATGAGCAGCAGCTGAAGTGCCTTCCACCATTTTGCAACTAAATAGAGCTCGAGCAATCTCATATTGCTCAGTTCTAGCCTGAGAAGAATAAAGCTCCTCTAGATGCAAAACAATGGTTCTAGCATCCATCATTTCATGTTGCTTCTGAAGCTCCGAGGACATAGCACCCAGCATCAAACATGCTGCTGCTTCACTATCCTCCATGTATTTTCGATAAATGCCT
Source organism: Excoecaria agallocha (assembly GCA_037975025.1). Lineage (NCBI taxonomy): Eukaryota > Viridiplantae > Streptophyta > Magnoliopsida > Malpighiales > Euphorbiaceae > Excoecaria > Excoecaria agallocha. The sequence continues at coordinate 250,181 of JBBPFJ010000199.1, forward strand.
TTGATCTCATCAATGGCATCATCTGATGGAAGTGGTGGTGGATCTTTATCCAAGACATAATGGATCTTTTCAGCCCTGAGAACAATTCTCACTTGCCTGATCCAGTCAGAATAGTTGTTGCCAACCAGCTTGTTATCCAAGATTGATCGTATATTAATGTTTGATGTGCTCATGATGATGACCTAGATGTGAAAATGAAAAGATATGAGAGTATGTTCATATATATGTATGCATTAATAAGGTCTTTAATTAATACATTTACTCCCACTATTTTATTGCGAATTAATAGCCCTCACTATTTAATCCGAGAAAACCCGATGGTTTTCTTAGTGGGCCAATATCCAATCCTTGATATGTAATTTGACCTTGACTGTGGTCAACAAGCCAAATTCCATACCCTTGAAAGGTAGGTATCTCTATACCAATTGTGTCTCTACACAACTATTGGATCATTAGGTTATCAACTCTTGATGCATGCATATCATATATGCATTCCCTAATCTTGCCTCTAGAACCATTAGCCTTGACTGTGGTCAACAAACTAATGGGCTAGCTAAGATGACCCATTTAATTAGATTTGAACATATTCGATATAATGTGAGCTTGACTGTGGTCAACAACCCACACTATAAAGAACTCTGGTTCTCCTCAAATTAATGGAAGGCTTATATACCTTAGTATTTGTTTGAGGGTTTTAGTTAATTAAGTCTCATCATACATGGTTGGCATACATTGGTATGCATCCTATATCTATCACATAAATATAAGCATACAAATATGGTATAGTTATGGACTTCACTACATTGATTTCCCCGAGCCATGAGGGAAATCAAAAGGTCACACCTAGGTAGTATGCATGATTCAAACAAGAAAAATAATTACATTATCTTCAAGCTTGTTGGATCTCCATCCGGCCCATCTTGCTCCTTGAAAATGGTCTCCATCTCTATTTCTAATTCTAATCTAAGTAATCTAATTACATATTACAATTTGAAATCAAATACAAACCAAAAACAAGTGGCCGGGACATGAAAGTCCTCATTGGGCCAAAACATGCATTATGCTCAATCACATTGGGCTTTGTCCATAACTAACCATCATGCCAATCATTCACCCTTATATGCCTTTCTAATGCATAAAGAAAAGGATTACTAACTTTGTTTCAACCTTTGAAACTATATTTTGAGTTATTTTAATGATGTGATCAAATTAGGAAACTTTTTCCATTTTGGAAACTTTCATTTTAGGAAACCTTTTTGCATGAATTTGTTCTTGTCTTAATAATCAATCAAATTGATTATTAATTAATTATAAATTGATTATTTAATTAATTAATCATATTAAATAATTAAAAAAATCAATTTTGGGCTTAAAACAAGTGTAGGCCGAAACCCACAGAAGAAAAACCCTAAGTGTGTTCACACACAAACTAGTTTTGTGTCATTTGGACCATTTGGGCCTTTTGGAATGAGCCAAGCCCACTCCAGCCCTTAAAACCCATTAATAAACTTAATTAATGTTTATAATAGTTAATTTAAATCAGCTCCTTGGGCCCACCAAGTCATTCACTAATTTAAATCAAGTCCGTAAACATAATTAAGCCCATTAAGTGGTTTTAATGAATTAAAATTAATCAAATTAATTTAAGGCCCATTTTAATTAATCCAATTAATTAAAAACACTTTAATATATCATATATATCAGATTTAGAAGATCAAAAGTCGTTCTAACCAAGAACACATCAAGAACATACGAAGAACACCAATTTATCGAACTTTTCGACAAAACTAGTTTTCATGCAAAACTTGTTCGATTTTAATTCCGTTCGATCCTACGGCTTAATATCACATATTAAACACATAAAATATCATCTAAATGATTTTTAAATGGATCCATAAGAAATTAAATTAGAACAGCCCCTACATTACCTAGGGTTTCACGCCAAACCCTAATGGGTTTCACGCCAAACCCAAATTATGATGCTTCAAAAAATTTGTTTTTGTTTCCACCAAATTTATTTGATCACACATACAACCAGAAATCAATATTTCTCATTCATGAACAATCAAATCTAATATTTTAAAGTTCATGAAATAAATAACTCAAAACAAAACAAAACTTATTCCGCAGAAAAATATAGAATTGTATATCCATGGCAAAACCGTGGCTCTGATACCATGTTGGAATTTAACGGTTACATGCATCACATACATGAGCGGAATTTTAAAATTTTTTAACCATTAGATCTGATCTTGCCATGAATACACAATATAACTATATGAGAATAAGAAAAATCACCTTTGATTTTTGTTGAACAGTTGATTTTACTTCGCACCGGGTTGTCGCAAACCACAGTGTCCAAAATCGAACACCTCCAATGAGTAATCCACACTAGAGAAGGGTAAATTGAACCAACAACTTGGTGTTCAACTAGGGCTGGCCGAAATTCCCAAGAGCTAGCTTGGGAAGTGGCGCAAAAGGGAGAGAGAATAAGTGAAAGGACTTTCCTTTTGTTTTAATCACTTAACCCTAATTCTCATTAGTTGGCCTTTTATAGTTAGGTTAAAATTCCAACTCCTTAATGAGATTGGGCTCTTTAAAATTGCTGGAGAATTATTAATTGGGCTTCTGGAATTAATTATAATCATTTGGGCTTAATTAAATCCAAATTAAATCTTTTCATAAAAGACCATGCACAAAATCCACAAACTAGGCCCTTTGTGCATCTAATTGGATTTAAATACCCAAATGGATTCCAAATCCAACCAAATTAAATATGTGAGTTCCATAACACTTATGTAACATATATAAATTAATTTGGTCCAAGAAAAAGCCCTCTAAGCCCTTCTGTATGAAGTTGGCGTGTAGCCCTCTTCTGGAGGGCTTCCTCCAACTTCTTCATTCCTTTGGCCCTCTATAATTTCTCCAATGGTCCTATTAATTATTATATCAGTCCTATAACACTTATAGTAGTCTTATAACACTTATAAGACAATAATAATTAATCATGAAATACATTATTTCATTTAGGTCCAATTTACAGAACATTTCTCAAAAGTTCCGCGGACAATTTTATTTGATCATAATTAATTAAACTCTTTAATTAATTATTATCATATTCTCCTCTCTACCTTTATAATAATATCAAATATTATTATCCTTGTCATTTTACCATTTTACCCTTTTCTCTATATGTGTGTGACCTATTGGGTTCCTGTCCATGTTGGCAGTATAATATGTAATTGTGAGTTCTATTCAAAACTCACATGATTTAAACTCCTTTAAATCAATTTATCAATCTCTATTGATATTTTGATACATCATTATACAAGTCATGATTGGCCTCTAGCTAGGCATCATGACTACCCAAATGTCAGGAAAGTCATGTGGTTTGACTGTACCCTTCCATAGAAACAGTTACCGTGCAATTACTCCTTTCACCACTCTTATCTCAATCAGATTCTGAGTATGGATTTCTGTCAACTCATATAAATCTAATTATGTATGTTCTATTAATTTAACCATTGTTCCTAAAATGCCCTTCATGGATCTCCATCCATCTCGGCATATTACTCTGGCCAGAGATTCACTGAACAAGGTAATTATAGAATCATGTGAGATAACTTCCCTTGTTAAATCTGGGATGGTGAATCCTTTGTCAATCACTCAACTATCTTCAAGTAGGTCATGATATACCCAATCTCCTAACTATGTTCACTCCCAGTTGGAAGTAATCAGTTATGGAGTCAAAGTATACCACTTGCTACTTAAGATAACTTTGGTGATCTCAAGTCTAAGGATACTTGCACAACCGCTATGAAGAGATTCCTCACTGACATAGATTTAATATCCATATGAGGATTCTCTTTGCAGGTCTCCAATGAACTTGTTCCTCTAACAAGCATCCACATGTTAGCTTTGATTATCATCCATAATCACAACTATGAGAACCATTGCTTGAACCATTCAAGAAGCATAACATGTGCTAGTCTGTCCGAATTAACAATGTCCTATCTTGTTAATTCTATGACTAGGGATATTTAGATATTAACACATTTGCATGCGATAGACATCTCACATCATGAACACCTTCATGATTGCCTTTGCACTGTGTTTATAATATCTAGGACTTCATTTATTAATTTAAGATTTACAAACTCATGTATTCAAACACAGCATTAATAAATGAATGATGCCTTTTATTAAGAATATAAATTTCATACATATGAAAAACATCCCTATTACATGGGCTCTAGGGCATACTCTCTAACAACATTTACTTTCTATACTCTTATTGTCGAGAATAGACTAAACCTATGCTCTGATACCACTAATTGTAACACCCTTATCCCCTACATAGTTGTAAACACTATATCTTGTATCATTAAGCATGCTTTCCAGATAAGTATGAGGTATTTAGATTATCATGTTTCATTCTCTTGGTATCCACATTATGTACTTCTTTAATTAAATCAAGAACAAATATACCATTCTCAATGATAGCTTTTGCATAAAATATATTGTTCTTAAAAATGTAACAACATTTGTCCTTTAAAGAAATATCATAATCGTTCATTAAACAACTGAAAGAAATAATACTCTTGGACAAAGCTGGAACATAATAACAATTATTTAATTCCAGTACTAATCCACTAGGAAGAGGCAAATAGTAAGTCCCCACAACTGTTGTAGAGATGTTTTGTCCAGTAGCTGACTGCAAACATATCTCTGCCTTTCCAACTCTTCTAAAGCTTCTAAGCCCCTGTAGATCATTACATAAATGAGATCCACATCCGGTATCTAATACCCAAGATTATTTTGAAGCAATAGAATAAGTATTAATTTCAATCATATGAATACCTGAAGTAGAAGCATCAGCTTGCTTCTTCTCCTTGAGAGAATCTAGATAGGCCTTGCAGTTACGCTTCCAATGACCATCCTTTCCACAATGGAAGCAAGTTCCTTTGGGATTCTCTTTCTTGGCAACCTTCTTCTTAAAGATCCCACCATTCTTTGGCTGCGCCTTGGTTATCTTCTTCTTCTTCTGCTTCTTGCCTTTAGCAGAAGTGACAACCATGACACTTTTTGGATCCTTCTTAAATGATCCATCAGCTGTCTTGAGCATATTGATTAACTCAGGAATGGATACTTGGATCTTGTTCATGTTGAAGTTAAGCACGAAAGGTGCATAACTTGGAGCCAACGAGTACAAGATTAAATCTATGTATAGATCATTATCCATAACATAGCCAAGTCTACTCAAATGCTCAATATACCCATACATCTTCAATGCATGAGCAGCAGCTGAAGTGCCTTCCACCATTTTTCAACTAAATAGAGCTCGAGCAATCTCATATTGCTCAGTTCTAGCCTGAGAAGAATAAAGCTCCTCTAGATGCAAAATGATGGTTCTAGTATCCATCATTTCATGTTGCTTCTGAAGCTCCGAGGACATAGCACCCAGCATCAGACATGCTGCTGTTTCACTATTCTCCATGTATTTTCGATAAATTCCTTTGATCTCATCAATGGCATCATCTGATGGACGTGGTGGTGGATCTTTATCCAAGACATAGTGGATCTTTTCAGCTCTGAGAACAATTCTCACTTGCCTGATCCAGTTAGAATAGTTGTTGCCAACCAGCTTGTTATCCAAGATTGATCGTATGTTAATGTTTGATGTGCTCATGATGATGACCTGGATGTGAAAAAGAAAAGATATGAGAGTATGTTCATATATATATATATGCATTAATAAGGTCTTTAATTAATCCATTTACTCCCACTATTTTATTGCGAATTAATAGCCCTCACTATATAATCCGAGAAAACCCGATGGTTTTCTTAGTGGGCCAATATCCAATCCTTGATATGTAATTTGACCTTGACTGTGGTCAACAAGCCAAATTCCATACCCTTGAAAGGTAGGTATCTTTATACCAATTGTGTCTCTACACAACTATTGGATCATTAGGTTATCAACTCTTGATGCATGCATATCATATATGCATTCCCTAATCTTGCCTCTAGAACCATTAGCCTTGACTGTGGTCAACAAACTAATGGGCTAGCTAAGATGACCCATTTAATTAGATTTGAACATATTCGATATAATGTGAGCTTGACTGTGGTCAACAACCCACACTATAAAGAACTCTGGTTCTCCTCAAATTAATGGAAGGCTTATATACCTTAGTATTTGTTTGAGGGTTTTAGTTAATTAAGTCTCATCATACATGGTTGGCATACATTAGTATGCATCCTATATCTATCACATAAATATAAGCATACAAATATGGTATAGTTATGGACTTCACTACATTGATTTCCCTGAGCCATGAGAGAAATCAAAAGGTCACACCTAGGTAGTATGCATGATTCAAACAAGAAAAATAATTACATTATCTTCAAGCTTGTTGGATCTCCATCCGGCCCATCTTGCTCCTTGAAAATGGTCTCCATCTCTATTTCTAATTCTAATCTAAGTAATCTAATTACATATTACAATTTGAAATCAAATACAAACCAAAAACAAGTGGCCGGGACATGAAAGTCCTCATTGGGCCAAAACATGCATTATGCTCAATCACATTGGGCTTTGTCCATAACTAACCATCATGCCAATCATTCACCCTTATATGCCTTTCTAATGCATAAAGAAATGGATTACTAACTTTGTTTCAACCTTTGAAACTATATTTTGAGTTATTTTAATGATGTGATCAAATTAGGAAACTTTTTCCATTTTGGAAACTTTCATTTTAGGAAACCCTTTTGCATGAATTTGTTCTTGCCTTAATAATCAATCAAATTGATTATTAATTAATTATAAATTGATTATTTAATTAATTAATCATATTAAATAATTAAAAGAATCAATTTTGGGCTTAAATAAGTGTAGGCCAAAACCCATAGAAGAAAAACCCTAAGTGTGTTCACACACAAACCAGTTTTGTGTCATTTGGACCATTTGGGCCTTTTGGAATGAGCCAAGCCCACTCCAGCCCTTAAAACCCATTAATAAACTTAATTAATATTTATAATAGTTAATTTAAATCAGCTCCTTGGGCCTACCAAGTCATTTACTAATTTAAAACAAGTCCGTAAACATAATTAAGCCCATTAAGTGGTTTTAATGAATTAAAATTAATCAAATTAATTTAAGGCCCATTTTAATTAATCCAATTAATTAAAAAACACTTTAATATATCATATATATCATATTTAGAAGATCAAAAGTCGTTCTAACCAAGAACACATCAAGAACACACGAAGAACACCAATTTATCGAACTTTTCGACAAAACTAGTTTTCATGCAAAACTTGTTCGATTTTAATTCCGTTGGATCCTACGGCTTAATATCACATATTAAACACATAAAATATCATCTAAATGATTTTTAAATGGATCCATAAGAAATTAAATTAGAACAGCCCCTACATTACCTAGGGTTTCACGCCAAACCCTAATGGGTTTCACGCCAAACCCTAATCAAAATGCTTCAAAAAATTCGTTTTTGTTTCCACCAAATTTATTTGATCACATATACAACCAGAAATCAATATTTCTCATTCATGAACAATCAAATCTAATATTTTAAAGTTCATGAAATAAATAACTCAAAACAAAACAAAACTTATTCCGCAGAAAAATATAGAATTGTATATCCATGGCAAAACCTGGGCTCTGATACCATGTTGGATTTTTATGGTTACATGCATCATATACATGAGCAGAATTTTAAAATTTTTAACCATATGATCTGATCTTGCCATGAATACACAATATAACTATATGAGAATAAGAAAAATCACCTTTGATTTTTGTTGAACAGTTGATTTTACTTCGCACCGGGTTGTCGCAAACCACAGTGTCCAAAATCGAACACCTCCAATGAGTAATCCACACTAGAGAGGGGTAAATTGAACCAAAAAATTGGTGTTCAACTAGGGCTGGCCGAAATTCCCAAGAGCTAGCTTGGGAAGTGGCGCAAAAGTGGAGAGAGAATTAAGAGAAAAAGACTTTCCTTTTGTTTTAATCACTTAACCCTAATTCTCATTAGTTGGCCTTTTATAGTTAGGTTAAAATTCCAACTCCTTAATGAGATTGGGCTCTTTAAAATTGCTGGAGAATTATTAATTGGGCTTCTGGAATTAATTATAATCATTTGGGCTTAATTAAATCCAAATTAAATCTTTTCATAAAAGACCATGCATAAAATCCACAAACTAGGCCCTTTGTGCATCTAATTGGATTTAAATACCCAAATGGATTCCAAATCCAACCAAATTAAATATGTGAGTTCCATAACACTTATGTAACATATATAAATTAATTTGGTCCAAGAAAAAGCCCTCTAAGCCCTTCTGTATGGAGTTGGCGTGTAGCCCTCTTCTGGAGGGCTTCCTCCAACTTCTTCATTCCTTTGGCCCTCTATAATTTCTCCAATGGTCCTATTAATTATTATATCAGTCCTATAACACTTATAGTAGTCTTATAACACTTATAAGATAATAATAATTAATCATGAAATACATTATTTCATTTAGGTCCAATTTACAGAACATTTCTCAAAAGTTCCGCGGACAATTTTATTTGATCATAATTAATTAAACTCTTTAATTAATTATTATCATATTCTCCTCTCTACCTTTATAATAATATCAAATATTATTATCCTTGTCATTTTACCACTTTACCCTTTTCTCTATATGTGTGTGATCTATTGGGTTCCTATCCATGTTGGCAGTATAATATGTAATTGTGAGTTCTATTCAAAACTCACATGATTTAAACTCCTTTAAATCATTTTATCAATCTCTATTGATATTTTGATACATCATTATACAAGTCATGATTGGCCTCTAGCTAGGCATCATGACTACCCAAATGTCAGGAAAGTCATGTGGTTTGACTGTACCCTTCCATAGAAACAGTTACCGTGCAATTACTCCTTTCACCACTCTTATCTCAATTAGATTCTGAGTATGGATTTCTGTCAACTCATATAAATATAATTATGTATGTTCTATTAATTTAACCATTGTTCCTAAAATGCCCTTCATGGATCTCCATCCATCTCGGCATATTACTCTGGCCAGAGATTCACTGAACAAGGTAATTATAGAATCATGTGAGATAACTTCCCTTGTTAAATCTGGGATGGTGAATCCTTTGTCAATCACTCAACTATCTTCAAGTAGGTCATGATATACCCAATCTCCTAACTATGTTCACTCCCAGTTGGAAGTAATCAGTTATGGAGTCAAAGTATACCACTTGCTACTTAAGATAACTTTGGTGATCTCAAGTCTAAGGATACTTGCACAACCGCTATGAAGAGATTCCTCACTGACATAGATTTAATATCCATATGAGGATTCTCTTTGCAGGTCTCCAATGAACTTGTTCCTCTAACAAGCATCCACATGTTAGCATTGATTATCATCCATAATCACAATTATGAGAACCATTGCTTGAACCATTCAAGAAGCATAACATGTGCTAGTCTGTCCGAATTAACAATGTCCTACCTTGTTAATTCTATGACTAGGGATATTTAGATATTAACACATTTGCATGCGATAGACATCTCACATCATGAACACTTTCATGATTGCCTTTGCACTGTGTTTATAATATCTAGGACTTCATTTATTAATTTAAGATTTACAAACTCATGTATTCAAACACAGCATTAATAAATGAATGATGCCTTTTATTAAGAATATAAATTTCATACATATGAAAAACATCCCTATTACATGGGCTCTAGGGCATACTCTCTAACAATGAGGATTCTCTTTGCAGGTCTCCAATGAACTTGTTCCTCTAACAAGCATCCACATGTTAGCTTTGATTATCATCCATAATCACAATTATGAGAACCATTCAAGAAGCATAACATGTGCTAGTCTGTCCGAATTAACAATGTCCTATCTTGTTAATTCTATGACTAGGGATATTTAGATATTAACACATTTGCATGCGATAGACATCTCACATCATGAACACCTTCATGATTGCCTTTGCACTGTGCTTATAATATCTAGGACTTCATTTATTAATTTAAGATTTACAAACTCATGTATTCAAACACAGCATTAATAAATGAATGATGCCTTTTATTAAGAATATAAATTTCATACATATGAAAAACATCCCTATTACATGGGCTCTAGGGCATACTCTCTAACACCAGGTTGGATCAGGGGTATTTTGGCAATTCTATAATTTTTTCCTGAGGGACGATCGCCTCTCAATGAGGGATACCCGTCTATAGGTCTTTTTCCAAAATTTCCACATTTCTAGGTTTTTAAAAATGAGAGATATTTTAAGAGATTTGAATCCAGATTTTCTGGGAACATATCTCCAAATTTAGGAAGTTAGAGTTGGGATCCAACTCCAACTCTAACCTAGGTATAAAAGGCAAAATTATAGGGTTTCAAAAAGGAATGAGTCATTTTGGTATAGAGAAAACCTTAGAGAAAAAGAAAATTAATTTCTTTTGCTCTCTAAGTAGCTAGTTTGATCTTATAATCTTTTTGTTGCAAACACCCAAACACACATGAAATAATTTGGATTTCTTGAAAAACAAAGAACACAAATTGGGGTGGAGATCTAGACTACAAAAAATTTAGAGTCAGAATATCTCCTCAGGGTAATATTCTAAGCTTTCTCTCTCTAGAATGGCCATGCATAGCTATGTTATTGCTTGTTGAAATAATTATGCTTAAATGTTGTGTTTTAGTGATTTGCATGTCTAAAGTGTGATGTACCATAAATCTTGATCAAAAAGCATGTAAAGGCATGATTAGAATAAAAATTCCTTCATTGTTGAATAGTTTCAAGTTTTATTTATGTTTTGTAATTCTAAAATTTAATAAGTTTTTAGTGCGTTTTATGTATGATTCAATGTTATGATAATGTTTTGGCATGTTTTAAGACCTAATGTTTGTGTATTTAAGGCTAGAAACCATTTTGCATGTTTTTGGTATTAAAAACCTACATTTTATTCTGCCCAGCAAATGATGAATGAGAAGATGCCCCTGTTAGTGTAAGCCCTAGCCACAATGCATTGTAATAAAGCACTTTGAATTAATAAAATGAGGCATTTGTTTTATCCTTTGTATTTCTGTGCATATCAATTGATAAAACTATCCAAGAGTGCTGTTTCGGTTTAAGTTATCATGTGTGAGGCACATGGTTGTAAGACCTTGAAACAAATGAGACATCATTCTAAATATCCCTAGTCAGTCATTGTTATGGGAATAACAATGAATTAAGACTATTATGCTCTCTCTGATATTATGAGTTCTGTCTTACGGATCATTAGGACAAGGGTGTCAATCAGAGATCATAGATACATGTTAAAGAACATGGTATCTGGATGCGATCCGCTCATGAGAACACTATATGGTACAAGTCATAAGTGTTTCTCATATGCAAGTTTTGTATCGGAGTTCTTAGACCTGAAATCTCTATGAAACTCTTTATGAATTACTGTGTACTTTGACATACACCTAACGTGCTCGTAACAGAGTGACAAGTACGGGTATGATTGGGTATGCATTAATTCATGTTAGAGAGCATGAGAGAAGTGAAGGGATTACCCCTCTCAATAAGACAGAAAATATCATCGGCCACTTGATCAGTGAACTGAGAAGTGTATGGCCATACCGAGATGAAATAATGAGTAATCATTATTTATCTGAGAGTTCAGTGTCACTGGAATATCAAGAAAGGAATTAATATATATAAGGATGACTAGTTCCATGCCTTATATTAATTCTGATATTTATGGGTAAGGGACTATACAAAATTGCATTAGGTCACTAAATGCCATATGCATTTTTATTTAATTTGGAATGCTATAATATCTTGCTAGAGAATATATATAGCCTTTGAATTAATTTATTAATTCATTGCCAACATTAAATGGACCTATAGGATCGCACACAAAGCATTGGGCTTAAAATACTTAAATTAAGTATTGGGCATTAATTTGGGCTTTTAATTAAAGTCAAATTAATGTATGTAATGGGTTATAAAATTGTTATTGGGCCTTGGTCCATGAGAGAGAGAAATTCAGCCCACAAGGTTTAATTTTAATTAATTAATTATCTTGTGTTAATTAAGTTAATTGAGTATTAAGGCCTAAAAGGATTTAAATTAAATTAAATCATTTAAATATTGGATGTAGTGGCCGAAATTCCAAGATGGAAATCAAGGAATTTCGGCACATGCCATTTAATTATGTTAAGTGATTTCATTTATTTAAATATCTTATGTTTTATTTCAAATTTGAATTTTAAATTCAAAGAAGTTTTATTCAAAATATATTACTTATCTTTAGAAAGTGATAGAGTTTGAATTAATTATCTTAGGATAGTTGAATTCAGATCAAAGACTTGCCAAAGGATAAGCATATATACTAAAAAGAGATAAAACCCTAAAGTATGAATAGAAGTTGGCGTGAAACCCTAATATTCTATGGTTTTGGCGTGAATTTCATATCTCCCTCTCTCAATTCTTTTGGCCCAATTTTTCACAAGGAGAAAGGATAGTTCCTCATTCTCTTGTGTTCTTGGGTAGTAATAGCAACCTAAGAGAGGTACAAAATCAAATTTTGTAGCTTCAAACTATAGCCATTACACAATACTTAAAAGAGAGCTAGCAATCTCGATTTTAAGCCGTCGGTGCAAGTGTGTGTGTGAGAATAGAGGGAGTGGCGTAAAAGGCTATTCCTTGGCATTGGTGATCAAGACCTAAGGCGGATAAAGTCACCTTAGTTGCTGGGCATCATCAAATTCAATTTTCAAAAGGCATCATAAGTTGTAAGTTCTACAACCCTAAAATTGCATGTTTCATTTCTAGCTTTGGATATGTATGGTATGTATGATAAAAATTTCTGTTTTCCGCTGTGCCATCATGATATTCATACCATGTCATATTCCGTCAGTGGTATCAGAGCCTAAACATGCTTATTTTAGTGCTTTAGATGCATGAAAAAATTAATTAAAATCGTCATTATGAAAACATGCAAATCTGAAATTTTCTGTTTTGAGTTTTTTGCATTGTTTTGGTGTAAAAACAATTGATTAGATAGGTATTATAATTAATATGACATGTTAATATACTATCCTAAGATGTTATTAGGGCTGGTAATGGTCGGATTTAATTATTTATACCTGATGGTACATGTTAATTATGAAACTAGGTGCTTGTTGGCATGTAAATTGCTATTTTAACAACTAGTTTTCAAAATTAAATGTAAAACGTTTTGGAATGTTTGTAAGTGATATTTAAAGATTAATTATCAGGTCTGGACATATTTTAAATTTGGTTTTAATTCTGGTCCATGACAATTTAATTGATTAATTTTAAAATCACTTAAAACTAAGACTAGTTTGTGTTTGTTACATGTTTAATCAACATTGTTTGTTTTATTTTGATTAAAATGGTAAAAACACATTTAGATCAGATTTGTACAGAATATTAAATCAATATTTATGGACTTATTTAGAATATTAAATGACTCATAAAATTGATTTAAATGTTTGTGCATTTTATGGCATTACATAAGCATTAAACAACTAGTTTTTGTTTTATTGTTTGTTTTTGCATGAATGCCGTGTGCCATATATGTGTTCTTCATGATTTTATATTTTTAATTCATGTTAGCACATATTATATGCATTTTTAATGTTTATGGGCTGTATGACATAAAATTAAAAATGGCAAAATTGAAAATTATACTAGAGTTGATTTATAGCACAAATCTAACTAGTATGTATTTTGGGCTTTTAAGAGAACTTATTCAATAAGAGGATTTAGTCCATTGGGCTTCGGCCCAGGCCCATCACGGGGTCATCTCTTAAAGGTTCAAGTACATAATTTCCATTAATGGGCTTGGCTAAATTAAATAAAATTGGACTTTATTTTATCCATGAATGTTATGTATATTTATTTGCTAGTTTGGTGTGATGAATGGATATGCATGGTGCATTCATGGGCCCTGGGTTTTGTAATTAAATATGGCCTGCGAGCCATTATATTTTGTTGTAAAATTTTTTCATTTATTTTTTAGAATAGAATATACTTGAAGACTTTGTAAATCAAGACGAAGCCCACCGGAGTGGAGAAGCCCAACTTGAAGATTCTTATGTAATAGTATAGAATCTTAGTTGTAGGTTTTTGGGCCCATGTTTGTCACGCTTTACTTTATGCAATTATTTATATATGCATGCTATGTATGGATGACAAAGCGTATGCCATGTAAGCCGTAATGAAATGAATCCCTAAAATAGTAAGTCACAAAGTTGCCTTTCTAATTCGAAACATGTCAAGGCATCGATCATCTGTCACGTAGACTAGGAGTCCTAGATGCGCCCGATTATCTTTGTGAGGCATGGGTTGTGAATGTAGGTTGGACTTATCATGGAAAGGGATGCCCGGACCTAGGTAACTAATAAATGGATTGTGCTATAACATCTTAAGATGTTAGCTCATTTGATCCAAGAGTCATGTACGAGACATGATTGGAGTTTTCCTACCTAAGTAACTTAACTTGTTAGGTGTACAAGCTCAGCTTGACTAATAAGCTGTGGTGAAAAGTGGATCTTGACCCACATTAAATCACTAACGCGAATTATTTAAAGGGATATTAATTCGGTTTGTGGGATCATTAATAAGACCTCATTTAATCTTGCTAAATTTTATTGTAGATTGAAAAATGGCATATTCAAACAACAATTTCTCATTGCGATCGGTCCTTGAAAAGGACAAATTGAATGGCACCAATTTCATAGACTGGTCTCAAAACTTAAGAATAGTTCTTAAGCAAGAGAAAAAGTCGTATGTTTTGGATGCACCCTTGCCTGAAGAACCAGGAAGGAACGCCTCTGCAGTTCAAAAGGAAACTTTTGAGACCAAGAAGAGCGACTCCAACGATGTGACCTGTCTGATGCTGGCCACTATGGTGCCTGACTTGCAAAAGCAATTTATGGACCAAGAGGCTTATGCGATCATGGTGCACCTCAAGGTGATGTTCCAAGAGCAAGCTCGTCATGAGAGGTTCGTGACAACAAAGGCCTTAATTTCTTGCAAGATGGCTGAGGGTACACCTGTTAGTACCCATGTACTCAAGATGAAAGGGTATCTTGATACTCTTGAGAAGCTTGAGGTACTAGTGCCAAAGGAATTGGCCACTTACTTGATCTTAGGATCATTGCCTGTTGCTTATGATCCATTTGTGATGAATTATAACATGCATGCAATGAACAAGTCAGTCACTGAGCTTCATGGGATGCTTAAGAATGCTGAAGAGAACATTCGAAAGACCAATCCCGTACTAATGGTTCAAAAGGGAATTAAGAAGGGACCCGCTAAGGGAAAGGGAAAGGGAAAGGCAAAACCCAAGTCAAGTGGGAGTGCACCTCAGGCCCAATCCAAGCCCAAGGTGCCAAAAGTCAAAGAGAGTGAGAGCACTTGCTTCCATTGCCACAAGATAGGGCATTGGAGGAAGAATTGTGCTCTCTTCAAGGAAGAACAAAAGAAGAATGGAGCCAAGGCGTCTAGTTCTGGTATTTTTGTTGTTGAAATTAACCTTTCTATTTCTACCACTTGGGTATTGGATACCGGTTGTGGTTCTCACATTTGTTCAAATGTGCAGGGTCTAAGAAATAGGCAGTTACTTGGAAACAATGAAGTAGACCTCCGCGTGGGGAATGGAGCATGAGTTGCTGCCATGGAGATAGGCGACTATCACCTCACTTTACCTTTCAGACTTTGTATTGTTTTGAATAATTGTTATTATGTGCCTGCTATGAGCAGAAACATTATTTCAGTTTCATGTTTGGATAATGATGAATTTGATTTTGTTATTAAAAATGGCAATGCTCATATTCGTCGCCAAGGCATTTCTTATGGCAATGCCATGTTGCAAAATGGCCTTTATATCCTTGATTTACAAAACAAAGACTCAATATACAACATTAATACAAAGAGGGTTAAATCAAACGAATTGAACCCTACTTACTTTTGGCATTGTTGTTTAGGACATGCAAACGAAAAACGCATTTCAAGACTCCACAAAACTGGAGTGCTTGGGTCATTCGACTTAGAGTCTTATGACACATGCGAGCCATGTTTGCATGGAAAAATGACAAAGAGTCCTTTTAATAAAAAAGGTGAGAGGACTAATGGCTTATTGGAACTAATACATACCGATGTATGTGGACCTTTAAGTACACATGCTAGAGGTGGTTTTAGCTACTTCGTGACATTCACAGATGACTTCAGTAGATATGGCTATGTCTATCTAATGAAGTACAAGTCTAAAACTTTTGAGAAATTCAAAGAGTTTAAGAACGAAGTAGAAAACCAACTTGGCAAAAGTATAAAAGCCATTCGATCAGATTAAGGTGGCGAATACTTAAGCCAAGAGTTTGACAATCATCTAAAGGAGTGTGGTATTATTTCACAGCTCACTCCTCCTGGAACACCTCAATGGAATGGTGTGTCCGAAAGGAGAAATCGAACTCTGTTGACATGGTTCGATCTATGATGAGTCAAGCTAATCTTCCTATCTCTTTTTGGGGTTATGCATTAGAAACTGCTGCATTTCTATTGAACCGTACTCCAACTAAGGCAGTTGAAAAGACACCATATGAGGTATGGACTGGGAAAGAACCCAATATATCTTTTCACAGGATTTGGGGCTGTGAAGCACATGTTAAGAAATAAACATCTGACAAACTAGAGTCCAAATCCAGTGTCTACTTGTTTGTGGGGTATCCTAAAGAAACAAAGGGATACTACTTTTACTCACAAGCCGAGAACAAAGTATTTGTTGCTCGCAAGGCTGTTTTCTTGGAAAAGGAGTTCCTTCTCAAGAAAGACAGTGGGAGTAAAGTAGAACTTGGAGAAATTCAAGCACCACAAACTCCTATAGAGGATGGTTTGGAAATGGGATCAAGTTCACAACCAGTTGTGGAACAAGAACCCATTACACAAGAACCTAGAAGGTCCAGTAAGGTACATCAGGAGATTGAGAGATATGGATTTCTAATCACTGACAGTGACACTATTAAGTTAGTATATCGTGAGGATCCTACCACCTACCGAGAAGCTATTGAGAGCCCAGACTCTGAAAATTGGCTTGAAGCCATGAAATCCGAGATGCAATCAATGTACGATAACCAAGTTTGGACCTTGGTTGATCCACCGGAAGGTGCTAAGGTAATTGAATGCAAGTGGCTATTCAAACTCAAAGCTGATAAGACCTACAAAGGTAGACTAGTAGCAAAAGGTTTTCGACAAACTCATGGTGTAGACTATGACGAGACCTTTTCGCCTGTAGTCATGCTCAAATCCATTAGGATCTTGCTTGCCATAGCTGCATATCATGATTATGAGATATGGCAAATGGATGTCAAAATTGCTTTCCTCAACGGAAATTTACTTGAGGATGTGTATATGACACAACCTGAAGGTTTTGTCAATCCCAAGCATCCTAAGAAGGTTTGCAAGCTTCAAAGATCC